>JAODLD010000124.1:12065331-12081990 GCA_026781065.1 Mormyrops boulengeri
TTCTCCCCAAACGAGCTTGATGGGCCGAATGGCCTCCTCTCGTTTGTAAATTTCTTATGTTCTTATGTTCTTATTACCACAGCATGGCTATCTAAGAGTTAATCTTTCTAGGAAGTTCACCCTCAGCTGGGTACTCGGAATACACAGTCAAAGTTTACTTCTCAGCAACTCACAATTGCATGTAGGCAACTCTTGACTGATATAAAAAACTTCAACTGAACAACCCTCACGGAGGGACTTGAGTATCCCCACATGCACCTAACGTCTTCCCTCATAGGAGCTTGAGTGCAGGAGAGCCTCCAACATGATTATAACCTGCTAATTTCTTTCTAGCTCCTGCACTGGCTCTTCCTGCCGAAGATGTAACATTCCTCTTTTCTAAAACCATCAACCCTTTAGGTTCATGCATAGCTTAGAACAGTAAAGTATTTTATAGGAAATATGCAATCTTCATTAAAAGGTCAATATAAGGATTCATCCATCATCTAGCAAAGGGTCAGAGTGAGCCTAGAACTCATCCCAAGCGACACTCGGTGGGTGACAGTCTGGACGTGATGCCCGTATATTGCTAGGCAAATACACATTAGGCCATTTAGAAACACAAATTCGTGCACATTACCAAAGACAGTATAAACTGTGCTCATTATCCAGTTCTTTGCTGAAAGAATTATATTGTGTACAAATTCAAGACAAAACAGTATTCTGATCAGTTTCTGAATTGTATTTTGCAATAATTGTTACAGTATGAGTACTTGTCTGGGTTATTGATTATGTAACGGATGAATAACAATGAGGTGTGATCGGTCAAGTCAAAGATGGTGCATTAAACCAAGTTGTAATTGATTATTTATGTATTACCGCTCACCTCAAAGTGGGTTATCCCACTTACACCAAAGAATAATAATAGAATAAGCAAGTCATGGTTAATTTTTCAGAAGAAAATTATTTCAATTAGCATTTAATAATGTTTCAATGTGCTCTTAAAAATACAGTCCTTATAAGGATAGAACAGGTCCATTGAGTACCATAGAAACTGTCAACAGATGGACACTTACAATTTGAAAATCAAAGACAATTATGCTGATAAGAATGACTGCTTATTTATGATAGTCATGTGATATTTCTGGACCAGTATGAAAATAATATTTAGCAATGCCTTGGTACAATAAAGTGTAACAAGGTAACAGAACAAATTTGTTGCTGGCACTTAAGTGATGCTTTCATATTAGCATTAGTGGTGGGCAGTGGTGGCTTAATGGGTGGGGAACATACACTTGTAATTGAAAGAATCCCCAACCAGCAAGGCATCACTGAGGTACTCTGAGCAAGGTACTGTTCCCCGGGCACTGAATTAGCTGCCCCCTGCTATGTCACATATGGAGTAAATGCAGAGAACACATTTCGTTGTTGTGTGCTGTGGTGTGTCAACAATGATATTAATCACTAATTTCTAATTTTATTTTTTTTAATATTAGCTGTCACTTGTGGTTTATCTCTCTCTCTCTCTCTCTCTCGCTCTTCAGATATGCAATACAGTCTAACATTAGACTCCCTCAGAGCAGTGTCAAGAGGATTGTTTGTTAATAATGTAGAAAGAAAAGTGCTTGTGCAGAAACGGATATCAAACAAGGACAGCTTTTGTGGGGAACACAACTTCTATATGTTGGCAAGTAAATCATATAACTTTTTCCTGAGGTGTTAATTGAGAATTAGCATTAAAATGATAGAGTTTATGCCTGAAGTTCACTTTGTCAGC
Organism: Mormyrops boulengeri; assembly: GCA_026781065.1. Classification (NCBI taxonomy): domain Eukaryota; kingdom Metazoa; phylum Chordata; class Actinopteri; order Osteoglossiformes; family Mormyridae; genus Mormyrops; species Mormyrops boulengeri. Next base: position 12,067,088 of record JAODLD010000124.1, read on the forward strand.
TTGCATTGCTATTAAATCCTCAGCTTTGTGTGCTCTGTCTTGATTTCCTCTCACAAGAAAGTATTCCTCTGACAATGAGTGGAAGTTTGAACTAGGGTGCGCCTATGTTACTGCCTACTTCCTGTGTTTCTCTGTTGAGCTGGGTCTTAAGAAAGCCCATGGGATCATTGTCACATTCCAGCTATTATCTCAGGAGGCTGAGGACAATACTTCCGTGCACGAAGCTATCATGCTAGTAATTAATCAGAGGATGTGTGAAATGTGTTTTGAAAGGAATTCTTATGTAATTTTATTATGTATTTTGGCATTAGGTGTCATGTAGGGATTTTCTAGTAAATTTTGTTGGATTTATAGAAAAATAGAGGGTCGTGTTCTTAGAAAAATACTGTGCACTAAAATACTGTGTAACAAAAATCTCATAATGAATCCTGAATACAGTTCTAGATTCTTTTGAGTCAGATTTTTGTTTACTACCTCTCTACATGAATATGTCTTAGGGGCATGTTAGGTACTTATAATGGGCAGAGTTTCTCCAGGTGGTTTTAGACGTCCTCCATAGCACACTGTGACCAGTAGTTTGTGAACAAGGTAAACAAATGCCTTCATAGCAAACTGGACATAACACTAGGAAAAGGGGATAGAACAGATGACCCTTAAAGGCCCCTTCTCCCATCCACTCCAAGCAATGGCCAACTCAAGCAAAACAAATTATCATTTTATATGGTTATGTAAAGATTGCATCTTTGTCAACATCCATTAAGTCTGCATATTAAGTTAAACGTGCTCTTATACCAACAAAAAACTGCAGATTATGTTTTAAGAACAGTGCATGTGAAACAAAACAGGCAAATACAACAGATTTTTCACCAGACAACATTTACTTTAATCGGAAACAGAGCAAGCATGATCAAAGAAAAAGCGAAAACACCACAAAATAGTCCACAGTCTGCCTTGGAGAAATTACCCCACATTCCTTTTCTGATAGCTTTCGGTAAACAGCCAAGCAGCTGTAGCACTGGGGATGACCAGCATATGTTGAAAGATTGTATTGTTTGTTTATCTTATTATATTATACAAACAAGATCACTGAATGATATCTGACACCAGTGATGCAGGATAGATTCTACAATGTGACACTTCACAGGTGAATCTTCCATGAGGTCTTGAAACAGTTTATTCAAGCTGGAGTGGTCAATTATGTAGCATGAAATGGCTGAATATTTAAAAACGGGATGTATATTTTTTTCTTTGCCTTGCAGGATAAACTGGACTTCAGGGACCCAGTTATGATCTCACTGGTGTTTGAATTAGTGAATAAAGATAAGGGCCCAGTCTTGGATGGGGATTTACCAACATCTCTCAATAAGACAGTAAGATGTGTTTTCTTTGTCATTTCTGTTTAAGCAATAACAGTTCCTCTACAAATTAGGTGTGAAGTATATTAGGCCTAATGTTTATGTTATATCAATAACTGGAACTGTCATACTTTTTAAATGGCTTGTAATTGCAGCAACACTGAACTGAATTAGAGTGTATGTTTTTTTTGTAGAACTGAGAGTTAGAAAGTTAGAGTGTTTTTTCATAGTACAATCATGTGTTTAGTGTTAGTCAGTAATTAATGATATAGGAGTATTATACGGAAGCACAAATTCACTAAATACCAGAATTCAGCTGAAAACTTTATCATTATCATGTGACTTATGCCACCCGACAGTAAGGTTACAATGGGCAGATGAAGGTGAGAAGTGGTAGTGCAGTTATTTTGAATGACTTTCAGCCAGGTCTGGACAATGCATCTAAACATTAAAGCATACACAGGTTTTTAAAGCATTTTATCTCAAAGAATTCTGTTTATGTACCTCCTCTTTGACTTTAAAGATTCATAGAACTTGAACTTTTCCATATTCTTTCCTAGATTGCTTTAGTTGACTGTGGAAACAATGAAAAGTGTATCACCGACCTCCATCTGGAAGCTACAGCAAATATAACAGAGTAATGTTTTAAATATATTTTTTGCTGGTACTTAATTAGAGCCAAGGAATACACATGCCATGTATACATTTATATGTTCATGTTTTAGTAACTATTGTAGGTATGTGAGTGATGAGTGATTTACAGCGTAGTATGACACATACTTAATACATTATGTCATATATAGTATAAGGGAAATGGAATGTATGTTAAAATTAATATAGTACCTATAAGAATATTTTAAGGATATACCCCCATTTCAGTCTTTTCTGAGTCAATACTTGATGTTAAAATGGTAAATTGGAACATTGCTCCCTCTAGTGGTAAGTATGGAAAGAAACATCTCATGAATGTGTCGCTCATGGAATCTTTCTTTCGTAGCCTTGTCATTAAAGCGAATCAAGAAAAATTCCACGTTGAAGTTAAGGTCAGAAACAGCAAAGATAGCGCCTACAATACAAAGGTTATTCTAACACCCTCTAAGAACATCAACTATGTAAAAGTAGAGGTATGGTTTTCTTTTTCAAACACATTGCATTTTATATGTTAACTATGAATTATATTAATTTTTTAATATCTGTAAACATTTCTGTTCTTTCCTCATGTGCTAATTTGTCAATGTGTAGAATTGGTTTGGTTACAAACATATTGGTATAATAAAATGCTAAAGATTTGCGGTAGTAAAAATTAAATTTCATAGTTTGGTGTCTTAAAACCCCCTTATTGTACCCCATACCATAGGATCTTTGTCCTATATCTCCGGATAGGAAGGTCGTACAGACTTTAAAGAAGTGTGGTAGATTCTGTGGTGCAAGCCCTTTGGATTGGGCCCCCAGTTCCTATGACCTCGGGAAGCTTTCGAAATCATCGAACAAAAATATTAAAATTGTCATATCTCCGGAACCATAAGTCGTAGAGACATGAAACCACCTCTGGCGTGTTCAGACGGATTATAGCAGACGGGTCATGGTTCCGAGTCTCTATGACCTTCAGTTCCAGAGTTATGATTGAACATATGTTTCAGTAAATTTTTTGAAAATTCCTGTCCAAAGTAGGTTTCTCACCAAAGTTGCCACAGTTCATATACAGGAGTGCATATTCGAGGTTCCTGTGTCAAATGGTATAGGTTTTTGGTGTCATGAATTTTGACCCCATACTTGTTCAAAAATTTCGTCGAAATATGGTTATGATTTTCGTTATAGTTGTGGTTAGTGTTAGGTTTTATTGTTAAAGAAGCAAAACATCACATTAATACGTTCCACTTTGCATAATACACATTTTTATAAGAATGTATGGCTTAATGCATTTATACACTTTTTAATCTCATTTTTATTCAATAAAACAAAAGTGGCAAATGATACTTGATCTCAAACCGTCAGTGACCAAATTCCTGTCTGCTTTCATGACAGCCTAGAGACAGAGATTGTGAAATTAAGGATGGCATAATCTGTGCTGTTGGATATCCTTTCTTAAAAACAGCTGAGCAGGTATGTCGAATTCAAAATTTTGTTCCTTTTGACTTTGTTATAACAGTGCTTAAAACTTTTAAGATTTAACGCAGATTTCTTTTTTATTGCAGGATTCTTTTAAGGTTCACTTTGAAGCAAATCCCTCAAATGTGTGCGAGAAATGTGTGAGTATCGACATCAAAGTCAACGTAACAAGGTAATATATTACAAAACTAAAGTGTAATTATTACATTGAAATGAATACATACTTATACACATATGACAGAAAAAGAAAATGTATTTTCCTCAATATAATGCTTTTTTAACCATTCATATATCACTGAAAGAGTGTTTGCTATATAAAACATGTGAACTTGTGGGTATTGCAGTATTTTAACATGCATTTCTCTTCTGCAATGACAGAATTGTCATGTATGCCAGATTTATTTAAAGGGGCAGTACACCCTAAAACTGGAAAAGGTATGTTTTAAATGGCATTCTTTCTGTGGTGATTTAAGTTCCAGAAAATTACATTAAAAACTCTCAAGATAATCCACAGGCTTTGTAGTAAGCAGTTTAATGTAGGAACTATTTTCGTCTACAGAACTCCACACACCAATCGTATCACTGCACAGAAGATATCGCCAGGGTGCTCGTGCTCGTATCTTCTGCACAGAGACACAATTGGTGTGTGTGGAGTTCAGTACAAGAAATAGTTCCTACATTAAATTCCTCACTACAAAATCTGTGAATTATCTTGAGTGACCAGGTCATGATTTCTGGTAAGAGACATTGCTGTTGATTTTTTCAAATGTACTTCTTCTGCCACTTTAATCACCACAGAAAGAATGCCATTCACTCCCATTATATTCAAGAGAAGTCCTACATTTATACAAGCAATATCTTCCAAATTAGGCATCTATCAGCAGAACAACCTAGATGGATAGATAGCACCAAAGCCTCTCTAAAACATACCTTTTTCAGTTTCAGGATGAACTACCCCTTTAACTAATCACTGGGTTAATCTGTCCAATTTGTATGATCACACACGTGGTAGTATGTTGCCCTGAGCAGTGCTCCACAGCACAGATGAGCTATAGAAGGGTGGACCCATGGGAAACCGGACAGGCTAAGCACAGGTCGGCAAGCTGAGTGGCAGAATAAGGGTGGCTTTGGAGGACCTGAGGCGACGGTGCCCTAGGGATTAACAGCAGACAGTGGGCTGGTCAGAGATTTTTATGATTAAGAGACCAAAACCACCAGCAAAAGGGCAAAAGCAAGAAGCAAGGTGTAAGATAGCAACAGGATCCATACCAAAAACCCAGCATTACTAAGATTCATTATTAAGGTGCTGCCAGACAGTGGGATCCTGGAATGTGGAAAATGCCGACTGGAGAACAGTGCTGTATTTGTGAGGCTATTTACATGGTTCAGTGAGGGAGGAACAGTGAGTCATTGAGAGAGGTGCATTGGGATGTTATCTTCCTAACATTAACAGAACCTTTGCTAAAATGTAAATAATGTACCCAGAGGAAACCCATGTAACATGGGGGAAACATGCAAACACACACACGCACACATGCACACGTACACACACACACACGTATGCACACATGCATGCACACACACACATACATCACAGTAAGAACGTTCTCTGCCATCTTGAGAAGACCATTATATAAGGGTGGCTAATGTTCTGGGAACATCCCCTGTCAGCTGGGAAGCCAAGCTAACCACAAGCTGCTTATAGTTTATCAGCAATGGTTTGTCTGGCTTGTCTGGGTTCATGTGGTTGAAACTGGATTAGAAATAGTTGAGCCTTCGCCTGTCTCCCAACACGCCGAAGGAAAAACTGGGGACAGGACTCATGGTGCAGAGCTGAGTTCAGTGAGCAGAGAGGCAGAATTCAGGAAACAGTGGATGAACTTGAGACTACAGCACTTAGACTAATTTGAGACAGAAACCAAAACAAAATGAGAATACTAATGAAAGACTTCAGGGAAAAACCAATACAGAAGGAAGAAAGGTGAAAAACAATTTCTAGGACAGAACAGTGAAATCAGTAACAAGGTTTTCTAACAAAGCTTGTGATTCGGTGCTACAGAGCTTCAAGACCCAGGATGTTTACATAGCTGCAAAGCTTCTTAGATGGCAGGATTTCCTGTTTGGGACACAGAGGGTACTCTTGTAAAATATAACCAAGCAACTGCAACTCTCCCTGCTGGACTGAGGTCATTATGATCTTTACAAAAGTTAACCAAGGCACGATTTGTGTTTGAGGTGCATGGTTAATATTCATTATGGAATGTTGGTATTTTATCTATTTCACAGTGACAGTGAAGAGCCCAACCTTAATGACAACAGTGTGAACATCAAGATCCCAGTTAAGTACGAGTCGGGGCTAAGTTTTTCTGCGTAAGTAGGATATTAAAATTCTGTCGTTTTTAATGGTCTACCAAAATGAAGATTTTCTCCATGCAGTGTTTATAGCACTGGATACTTAGGATCTCTGCTTTTTCATAGATGTCAAAAAGTACTATCTAATACAACATGTTTTTAAAGCCAATGTCAACGATTACTGTGATCAAATCCATAATCCCATTCCTTTACTTTTGTGTTTAATTGCACCACCCAACCAAACTAAACTTACTGATAATAAGTGAATATTAAATTCTGTGTATTCATTCTCCAAACATTTTATGGTGAGCTTATGGTTGTGGAGTGAATATTTAACTTTTTCTTCAGTAAACATCTACCACAATAAGAAATATGACTCTGTCTGTGTTTTCAGACTTTTTGAAAAAAATGTATCAGCAAACGATCTCACCATTTTTTGTACTTTGTATATTAAATGACCAAGCACACAATTAAACACATTCCCTGACACTCTGTGTAAAGGTTTCAATTTTTTGTGAACACTTAATGATACAAGTTACCAACACATTTGCAGCAGCCATACCTATTTGTCTTGTTGAGCAGACATTTTAAAAAAGGGTTATCCTACTGAATGGTGATTATGACCCTACTCTTAAACTAACAATAATGAAACTGTAACTGAGTATGAATGTGCACAGAAATGGAATTTACATTGCTAACAAAAAGTCTTGGGATGCTTGCTTAATTTTTGCTTAATTAAAAAGGTTGCAAAATTATTGGTTTCACAATAAAAGTCCATTGACAAGCAACGTTTAACATATCTGCACATACCTTCTGCATAGACATTTTCTTTTAATTGTCGACATCTTTTTGACTGACCCTGTTCTTACCATTTTGCTATCAATTAGCAATTCTAGTCACTGGCTCCCAAAGGGATACTAAACACAAATATTAGGTGTTTCGTTATTGCAAAGGTGTCCCTAATTAAAGAAGCACTCAATGAGACTGCGTGTGAATGAACTTTTTAACTCGGAATAGCTTGATTGATTTAAATAAATGATTTACCTAAACCTACTCATTGTTTCTAATGTGATGTATATATATATTTGTAAATAAATGATGATTTATTGTCATAAAACCAATAAATTTAGATTTTTTTTTACTGAATTAAGCAAGCATACCTAGTCTTTCTGTGAGCACTGAATATGACATTTGCACATCACATTAAAAAACATATATACCACAGATTGCTAAAGTTTCTATCCATTGCTTTTCCTGTAAAGCACTGTAAGTCAATTTGTGGGATATAGCTTTTGGTGCTTTTAAATTGCCTTTATTCTATGACGCTGTACCCAGTGATGGACACCATCTGTGGTGTCCCCTGCCTCATGCACTGTTGACCATGACCCTTTACTGGATGAGCGGTTATGGAAAATGTGTGGATAGAAACAATAGGAATCTCTGGTATATACGTATTTTAATATGATGTGTAAATGTGACACATGTATAACATTCATCATACAAATATTCCCCAATTAAGCTTCATCTAAATCAACCATCTTTTCAGTGTGAAATACATGGAAGGAAGTCATCACATAATCGTCCGTGAAAGTGAAGAGTTCCCAAGTGTGTTGAATCACATGAGTATGATTGGGGATGAAGTCAACATCAGCTACACGGTGAGAGACACAGCAGCCACTTCAGACTGTAACATTACAGATATATTGAGTAACTGTATGTGTGCATTGATATTTTCTTATTTGCCAGGCACTTAGATGTATAATCACATTATGCAATAGAATGCATAAACACAATACAAAAATCAGCACAAACACATAATCCATAAGCTTTAAATCTTGGGCAGTGGGATGTAATATAATAATATATTACACAGTAGTACCATATTTGAGTGTTATTTAAGGAAAGAGAGAAAATTAATTTGTTCTGCCCTTAACATTCTGCCAATGTATACTGCTTCACAGATTAAAATGGAAATCAACCAGACGATCCCTCCTCTGACGTTAAATATTACATATCCCTTTAAGTCTCCAAGAAAAAATACTTTGCTGTATTTGACGAATGTGGCTTTCTCTAAGGTAAGGGGGCTCTTTTGTGGCAACAATACTAGTGCAGTAAGCAACACAATGGCTATAGACTTACCAACCCATGGTTACCTCACTAAAGTGGTAAAAATTGGGTAAACAAAAACTGCGACCATGTGTGAGTGTGTGTGTGTGTATGTGTGTACATATATATATATATAATATATTTATGTTGAGGAGCTACATTTCATCTGAATACAGATGGTACATTTGTTGACACAGGCAGAACCTCAGTTGGTTACAGCTAATGCAGTCGGTTATAATCGGTTGTTGGGCACCAGCAGTCACATCGCATTCAAAATCACTTAGCTCATGCAGTTTAGCCATTCTAATCCTTAGCCAAATAGTTATTGTACGTCGTGACTCCATCTGTGTGCCGCAGGTATTCATGCTGTTTGGTGCAGCAGACTTGTGTTAACAAGCAGATGTACCTAATAAAAATGTGTGACATTGAAGTCTTTAAGCTATTTTGAGACTTGTTTTAAAAATATTCTCTTCTATATTCTCTTCTATATTCCACCATAAATATTTTTGTTTCATAGTGTACTCCTTTCTTGCATTCCAAGAAATTTTAAATAAGAATGTTCAACTGTATTGCATTTAAACAATTGAAGCGAATGAGGGACATTATTTTAATGCTCTAGTCATGTTCGTTATTAATTCCTGGTTCACTTTATTCCTTGCGACCATTTACAGTCGTCACCTCTGTATATAATCCCTTTTGGGTTTCATTGCAGAATGTAGAATGTGACGTCTCTCAAGTGGACCCACTAAAAATCAGCCCACAGCACACATATCCGTCTCATGCCGTGAAGGAAACCTTGGGCAATTACACTGTGGTGAGTCTCAGTACTACTCAACAGATACTGGCAAAAAGTACAAGTTAGGAAGAAAGAGGCTTTCATTTTGCTTATGCAGTTCTATATCATAATTTGATTCAGAAATCAGAACCAATATTTGTGTGTTTCTGTCAGAGATTAACACCTATTTCTTTCACACACAATGGGGAACTGTACCCTGACCTGCAACATGAACCTTCAATGACCACGCAACTCTGCCTCCCACTGTTAGAGTCTTAGCAGGGCGGCTCAGGAAGCTGTCTTATGTGGATCAGCTCTGTAGAACTCTACAGTGACATCAACGTATGTCACTGCCATACCCCTTATCTTCTCTTCTGGAATTCTGAAGGTGGTTTATGATGACCACTTTGGGAGCCATGAGTTCTGCAGCAAGCCACTGAGATTGGAATGGTGGTTATAGGTTGATTCAGAAATCCCATGCCATGCAATAGGCTTCAGTTTGTCCATTAATCAGTGGATGCTAGAGAGAGGAAGATCTTCATAACCTCCCAGGAGAACACTACCAGAAAATAAACTGGAGCACTTTCAGCAAAGTGTAACTGAGGCCTGCTCATAAAGTCCCCCCCTTTACCTTTGTGAGGCAGGAGTTTTTCAACCAGGCAGGGCAATCTAGGCAATATTGTCCAGACTCAAGGCAATACGTACAATGGCCATTTTACAACTGACATAAAAACAGTCAAGCAGTAATACACTAAGGGCAATTTATAGTCAAATAAACATGGATTCTGTGGTGTTACATTGAAAAGCAGGTGTAATGGAGAATATGAGGTACAGGATAAGGAGATCCAACAGACTACATATACACATCAGGGCAGAGGGATTCATGCGTTTGGGGTGGATGGTTCAGTGGAGGGGTGAATTTGGGGGCAATTAGTAATATTCCATTCATCCATTTTTCAACCACTTTACTGGGTCAGGGTCACCGGGAGATCTGGAGCTGATCCCAGGTAGCACAGGGTAACAAGGCAGGGGGTAATGTCCTAACACACAGGGGGTAATGTCCTAACACGGGGGGGTAATGTCCTAAACATACAGGGGGTAATGTCCTAACACACGGGGTAATGTCCTAAACACACAGACACATGAATTTTGGACTGCGGAAAGTACCCAGAGGAAAACCATGTAACATGGGGGAAACAGGCAAACACACACACACATACTGTACACACACACAAACACACACATGTGCATGTACACACACCCGTATGCACACACGCATGCACACACACACACACCCGCATGCATGCACACACACACACACACACACACGTATGCACACATGCATGCGCACACACATACACACAAATATACACACCAACATGCATGCGTACGCACACACACACAAACACACCCACACACACACACACACATACACTGCGGAACCCCCACCCCTGGAGGTGTGAGGCATCCTCCAGATTCCTGTATCATGTGAACCTGTTCATTTTTCTGTGGACTTGAGGTTTCTATACCCAGAACCTGAAAATTTGATATTTCAACTTTTGAATACACTCTTGTTTACTTATAAATACATTTTACAAGCATTTTTAAATATCCACAGCAAGTTAAGACCAAATTAAAATGTACATATTTTAGTTGTCCAAAAAGTGTACAACTAAATAATTAGTGGCTAGTAAGCATCTGTGGATGGAATGTGGATGTGAATTTTAAAGAAATTGTCATTTATTGAATGAATTCATCCCTCTAATGTAGCATGCTAACAGTCACATTGTATTTTCAGTAACAGGAATGAATTATGTGCTTTCCTTTTTTTTCGTCTAGGCGTGCGATGGATTCAACTGTAAAGTCTTTCTCTGCACTATCCCTGCACTAAATCTTTCCATGTCTAGCCAAGTAAATGTCACCTTCCGTGTTTGGAAGGCCACCTTCATCAAAGTAAGTTTAAATTATGCTTGAAGTTATGTTGATGAAGAAGGCTTCCAATAACTGTGTATTAATGATACCGTTATTGCTGATGAAGAGCTGTATATTAACTAAAGTACAAATGACCTTTCCACATCGTGGGAGTAGGGGTGTTAGACCCCCTGCGATTTGTAAAAAACAATGTGTAAAAGTTACGAAGAAACATGAAAGATATGACAGACATGAAATAAGAAGATCACCGTGAGAGATCACAGGAGAGGCTGCTGTAAACACGCTTGGCGTCCTCCAAACCAGCACTCTACATATATTTTATGCATTTATGAGTTACCAAACTTTTTGCACCTGCTGGCTTTCACAAAACTCCCAAGAACTCCTAGAAAATTCCCACTTAATTTCTTATGCTGAGTCTGTGATATATCAAAAGCGCAATGGGGAAAGTCACCATGCAGAAGGGTTGATTGTAGTCTGAAATCTTAAGTTTATACACTTTGTACAAATGACTGATTTAGTGTCACGCACAGCTAGCCTGTTGATTCTTCAGCTCTCCCACTGATTCTGGAGTGAACATAATGACTTATTAATTGATTAATTTATGGTGTTCTCTATAGGCAGAGTTCTCCAGTTTGGAAATGACTGTGCATGCTACACTGAAGCACAAGGATACTTCTCTCTTTGTTCTGAGTAACGCCAATGAAAACAGAGATGTGAGTACACCGGGTCAAACAATTCTGTTTCAGTTGACTTTATTGCTGTAATTCATTGTGTGTGACTTTTCATGGTTGCCAAATATTGGACATCTCGTTGCTTGACCATTATATTCCTAACCGTACTTTCTTCCTTTGTCCAAAGGTAAAAATTCAAGTTTCAAAAGACTCTCTCGGTGGAATACCACTGTGGATTATCATTGTGAGCATTCTTTTAGGGCTACTGATATTGGCCTTGGTAATCTTTGCACTATGGAAGGTATGCTGAATCAAAATCATAATGGTTATCATATTGCATAATATTTGTTACTTAATAAGCGCAAATTCTGTTTGTGTATAGTTGCCCGTTAAATATCAGAATATTTCATTTTTACTGTCTCAACCAAGCTGACAGCATAGAATTTTTTTATTATTATTTATCCAGAGTATGCATTCTTCTTTGTTTCAATAAATTTGATCTTTTCAAAAGAAACACAAAGTTATACCATTGTTTTTAAAAGTTTTTTTTTTTCCTTCAGGAATGTATTCTTTAGGGATATGTATTATTGTATAAAATGTTTTTTATTTTCATGCAGGCTGGATTTTTCAAGAGAAAATCAATGGAGGAAATGAAGGACATGAAAAATGGACAGGAAACAAGGACATGAAAAATAAGTAAAAATCCATGCAACAGGCTTCTGCCCGAAATCTCCTCAGGTCTGAAATAATGTCTACACAAGGCTATGCCATCGCAGGACTCTAACTTATGAAAATGAACATTTCTGTTCTATACAGCAAGATTTCAATGATATACAGTACCTGTCAAAAGTTTGAGTGAACCCCTAGAACTTAGGGTTTTTTCCCCATGATATGTACCTGATTTATACCTGCACCCAACTCCCCAGCTAACTATCCAGTGCACTGGCAGGATAGGAGACCAGGCAGGGGACACCCTGGGTGCGGTGACAGGATGACCTCTGCTCCTTTTAAAAAATTTAAAAAGTGTTTTCATTTAAACTTGTGGTGTAAAGCTGATTCACTCAAAGTTTGCCTTTATTGTACATTTCAAAGAAATATCAATAATAGCTGTTCTTCATTTGTTTATTGCTTTCCAAGGGGCGTGAAATATTGTATAGTTTTTTGGTGATTTAATTGAACTACGGTATATTTTTCAAAAAGGTTAAAAAATCTAGAGTATTTGAATCGCAAAAGTATTCAAGTTTAAACATAAATGACAGAGCATTTGGTACAGCTCAGTATATTCTACAAACTAATTTTTTTATTATTAATTTATAGTGCCTTCAGAAAATTTCTAAAAATATGCATGTACTTTACCATTATGGGATACGTGGTGTATATTTATGGCAAAATAGAGTCAGTCAATGTTTAGATTAGTCTACAAACAAACAAACAAAAAAAAAAACGGTGCGGTCTGTACATTATGCATAATTTGGTTGTACAACTTTCAGCTATTTTACAAAGGCGCAGGGCCTGGGGTAATGTTTCTGTATACAAATGAAATTGTGATAATTGAAAACTACTGTTCATGTATATCCCTCAGTGTACTGTAAATATACGCAGGTTACCTCAGTCACATGGGATGCACTTGTATGTAAAGAATTGAGAGTATATGTTTTTCCAATAGTAAGAAAATACTTGTACTTCACTTTTTTTTCAGAGTATGCGGAGATTTTTTGCACACATACTTCTTTAAAAACAAAAAGGAAAATATAAAAGTATTTTATTGTAGGGTAATGCAAAATTGAACAGTTATAATTGCAATAATTTTAAATGAATTTCTATTTGCCAGATGTAAGGCTGAACATAAATTCAATCTTTGAATGCAGCTTTTTCTGAAATCACAGAGATGCAGTCTTATAATTGAATATATACAATAAATCTCTGCTTCATGTCATCTTTTCAGTCTAATTGTGTGATCACTAAAGTATCACATGCATTGTGTCTGGTATTGCATTAAAGTTTGAACATATCTATCATGTTTTTATCATAATAAAATATTCCAAGAATAAAAATTCTAGCAGAAACATGAATGATATTAAGCAGGGAATTACTGTACTAATAACCGTACTAATATTTTGTTTGTTATAAATGTTTTATAATTAAGTTTGTTTAATGGTTTTTATCACTGTTGTGTGTATTTGCACAATCCTTATTTACAAAGTTAATATGTTGAATTCAAGGACATCACATCATCAGCATTAATGAGGATTATCATTGTCAGAGTGCATGTAAAAATAAGTAGTTGTGAAAAATGTATGAAATGAAACTCTGGTAATGCACTTGTCCTGTGCACTGTTTAAAACTAAGTAATGCACTGTTGTATGTAGTGGCATTGGCATACAGAATTGTGCATGCTGTCATTGAAATCTTTGAGACAATAAAAAGGAGTTGTTGACTGTAACAGTACTAAAGTCAGCTTCTTATGTGTGGAATTGTGCCTTTACTCCTGCTACATTCCCTTTCTATTACATCCAAGGCTGATGTTCATATCCACATTTATTTGTACTGATGGTTTAATAAGTCAAAGAAAATGTTTAAAGCTATTTACAGTATCTAGTAAAAGAGTAAGAGTTTGTACGTGCCCTCCGCCAAAGACTGATGGGTGAAAATCCCCCCAACTCCAACTGGATCCAGGTGACTATAGGAGAAGTGGTTTGAACACACTTTGACAGATATTAATTTTACACCAACACACCAACATATATTTTTCTTTGACTACCTAAAACAAGGGTGGCCAGTCTTATCCAGTAAGGGCCGTTGTGTATGTGGGGCTACATCACAAAACCCTTATTTGCGCCACCCTCCCTCACTACCCTCCCTTCGCCCCAGACGTTTTTCCACATTCCAGCTATTGAAGTGCTGTCCCAATACCTTAGGAGACAAGTCACTGAGGGCCAATTTTTGCCCAAATTACAGCTTCACCGTGGGCATGTGGAAGTCTAGTCAAAAGTACCCTATGTGTAAGTGAAATTCACTTTTGGTGACACCCATACATGACATGGCATAGAAGCGTCTACCTCAGTAATGACTTCATACATACAGGCGGAGCATGGTAAGTCATCAAGTGTGTCCCGATACCACTTTTTGTCCGCCCTACCTTCCTCGTTCCGTCACTCGTTCCTTCCCTCATCATCTTCATGAACATTTAACTTTAGATAGAGAGCCATTGAGGGAAGGAGCGAGGGAGCTGTCAAAAAAACATTTTAGGATGTAGCTCAGGTTTTGGCTGCAGCTTCCTAAACAGATGATCAATTGGAGGACTGATTGGCTGAAGAGATCTCACACCTGGGTTTGAACAGCTGACCTAAAGGTTTTCCCAGAAACCAGCACACACACTGGCCCTTTGTGGATAAGATTGGCAACCTCTGGAGTAAGACTTTTGCACAGTACTGTACCTCTCCTTAAATAAGCTGTGACATCTTTTAGCCTTTACAATTTTTTCCAATCATTTTCACACTTGTCTCAATACCATGGCCACTTTTTTACAACACTTCACACAGTGGGCTGTACCAATACACACCTGAGCACACCACTTAACCTTTGGTGCAAAATGCCCTACAA
>JAODLD010000124.1:12102729-12134789 GCA_026781065.1 Mormyrops boulengeri
GCTGTGTAAAGAAGTGCTTCCTCAAATTCATTTTAAAATGTTCTCCCACTAATTTCCACTTATGGCCATGAGTTCTAGTATTTAAGCTAATATTATTTAAAATTATTATTTAAAAGGGTTATGTGTTTTTCTTTTCATAAAACTAAAAATACCGAAACCATTACCATAGTCCAAAATCCGTGACTCATATCGAACCGTGGGAAATCTGTACCATATGTATATATATATATATATACTATATTGCCAAAAGTATTGGGGCACCTGCCTTTACACACACACACACGAATTGTAATGACATCCTACTCTTAATACATATGCTGTAATATGGAGTCACCCTTTGCAGCTATAAGACCTTCAACTCTTCTGGGAATAATAATAATAATTGATACTTTATTAATCCCTGTGGGGAAATTGTCTTTACGCCTCCCTCAACTTGCTCTTTGGAGAGTAAGCTGTCTATGGTAGCACCCAGGGAGCTGGGGGTTGAGGGCCTTGCTCAAGGACCCGCAGACATGCCGAGGCTGGGTTTGAACCAGTGACCTTGTGATTACAGGCACACAGGCTTAGCCCACTGAGCCACACGGTTGGAAGGTATTCCACAAGGTTTAGGAGTGTGTTTATGGGAATTTTTGACCATCATCCACTAATGTTGGATGAGAAGGCCTGGCTCACAGTCTGTGCTCTAATTCATCCCAAAGGTGTTCTGGCGGGTTGAGGTCAGACAGTGCTCTGTGTAGGCCAGTGAAGTTCCTCCACACCAGACTTTTTAAATTTTATTTTTTGTCTTGTAATGGTACCTTAATTACCACCAATTACGTACCTGTTACTGTTGTTTTTCCATCAGATCAGGTTTAATTGCACATTAATGCATGTCTCAAATGTATTTTGAATAGAGTCAAAACGGAATCCAATCAGGCACTTGTGATTCAAAATTGAATCGAACTGTGCGGTCAGGGCAGATTCCCAACCCTGAACAGTACCTGTATATTCCTCAAATAAAGATTCTAATTTATGGTTTGGCACATATCTTTAAGTTGAAGTCCTCCTGAAAACCTGGCATGTGAATTCCAGACTTGCCCAATTGTATTTTTAGCTATTCTTTTAGTCCAAAGTCTTTGAAAGGGACAGGTTGGTTTTATTTTTAAGGAACCCTAAACTTCTCAAAAACATTATGGTATACAAGTGTTTTTTTAAATTTTTTTTTAGTGTTTTTCACAATTTGTTTCCAGTGACTCTGTATTTGTAAGTGTGCATCTGTCCAATTATGGAAAGCGGCTATATAGTATTTCCTATCATTTCTTATTGGATTGATAATGAATCGGAATCAAATTGGATCAAATTATTAGCTTGTGAATTGCAATTGAATCGAATTGGGGCATCTGTGTCAATTCCCAGGCCTACAAAATACCCTTATCTGCCCTGTTTTTACCCCGAAAGTAGAAGAATGGAGTCTAATGAATACTGTGAAGGTGTGGGGGCTGGGGTGGTTGATTATGTCTTGATTTTCCTGTCATGTCTTCTGGATGAGTGGTGATTGTTAAGCCTGCCTGCTTGTCCTGACATTCATGTTGTCGCATTTTCTGCTGGAGAAATCGCATCAGCCCCTGGAACATTCATGCCTGTGTGTGCTGAGCCTAAATGGTTTTGACAAAAACACTGGCTGGGGGTGAGGTTTGTTTCTTTTCCTCAACTGTTTGCACAACAATCAGAACTCCAATAAGTGACCCCCCCCTCCCCCAGCCATGGTAACCAAAAATAGGTGCTGTTTGTAAAATGCAGTCAAAGTCATTTCCTGGACACACTCCAGCAGCCTTGTGTGGGCAAAACAAACAGCTTTATATGGTTATTAATTCAAAGGACACCCAGCTGTCGGTGGTTTTGCTGTGTGTTTATAAACAGGTGGCCAAAGCCATTAATGAGACTGGTGGAGGCATCGCTGTGCTCCAGTAGCAGCATGTGGGTGATGGAGGATGCCCATGTGTCCAAAGCCGCACCCTGTGTTTCAGCCAGTGTGCATTTCAAACTGTTTACTCTGTAATTGTATACTAATTTTAATGGTTCAATGGCAGATGTGGTTTTTACATGGGCAGCATACTGTAGGTAGTGTAGACTATATAATTTGGAGCTGCTATTCTCTTGCCGTTGTGCAAACCCTTTGGCTGATTGGTGTAGCAGCTCCTAAAAGGCTGGGATTGTGTAAGCTGAAACCCCTGGCTGTTCAGTTCGCTGCTTGTAGCCTTGAGTGATGACTGCAGCTTGTGCAAACACAGCCTGGCTGTGAGCAATACACACGACCCTTTAGTAAAGTGATATGTGGCAGAGCGAAGTACCAATATGAAATGGAGGAGTGGGTAGAATATAGAGAATGCTGCAGCAGTATTACAGAATATGTACTTAACATACATATGTGGCATTAAGAATCTCAAAGTAGTCTTTGTCATCACTTTGACTTAAATTGTATTGATTATTATGATTTGTGTCAAAATAATCGCTGCTAAAAAGGTTAGTCCCGTCACTTAGCCGCATCATGTTTACATAATACAGTACATAAGAACTAATTAATATTGATTATTTTTTGTTAATGTATTGTGTGTTTTGAGTAGGGCTGAATGATACTAGAAAAAAAATCACGTTGGAATTTTGAAAATTAAGTTCTCTCTCTCTTTGACTATATAGTTATCTACCAGCAGTCTGTCAAAAAAGTTATTGGTGTTGCCGTGCATTGACTTTCCCTGCCGGCCCCAGGAGAATGGGCACCCCCTTTGAATCTGGTCCCTCCCAAGGTACCTTCCTTCGAGGGAGTTTTTCCTTGCCACTGTTAGGGTTGGGTACCGAGGTCGGTACTTTTAAAGGTACCGACCGAATGAGGTCGTTACTACCGGGTATCGGTTCATGTCAAATCAAACGGTGCCAAATTTCGGTACATTCACATGCTCATTAGCAGCGGCGCGCACGAGCTGAGTGGGACATACGGAACTGGGAGAAAGGTTTAAATTAATCAACAGCTATCTCAGCGTTTCAATGCAATTTACATTTAAAGCAGCTATAGGATAGACAGATATTTAATGCAGTTAAATTTCAATTTGCTATTTAAGTGATCGTGTTAGTTTTGTTTACCATGACAATGGTTGCCAGGGGAAGAAAGCTCTTGCATGGAGAAACTGCGTTGAAATCTGAAGACATGGCGGCAAGCCGAAAGCGTTCGACGGTGTGGCTACATTTCACTAAAACTGATGCAGACAGCGCGACATGCAATATTTGCCACGCAAAATTCAGAACTGGGGCTAGCAATACGTCAAACTTGAGGAAACACCTCGTTAAATATAAAATATATTTATGGGCGGATGAATGTTCGGTGTTTGATAATTGGAGCACAACAGTTAAAGCTACAGCCCCAGCTACAGCGCCTGCACTGACAATAATCTGACTTTCACCCGAAAAGGTTGACATGCTTGTCTTCCTTAAAAAGAATTGTTAAAATGATGTTTCTGGTCACAGTTGTGTGGTCTGTTTCAGGAAGAGTTTGTTCAAAATAAATGGTTGACCATGTCTGAAATTAGTTTGGGGCTTGGTGCGTTCCATTTGCCCTCGGAACTCAGATTCTAGTTTTGAAGCCGGAAGTGACGACGTGCGCGCTCCCATTTCTTGGAGATCCAAGAATCTCGGAGCAGCACAGAGGATCCCGAGTTCAGAATCCAAGATAGTTGTGCCTATTATCAACAGAAGTAAAGTTGTAATTTATGCTGTTTACTTCTCATTTGTGGCTCACTGAATCGGTCGCACACACTATACCGTCCAACTTATCTGTGGACGTGTTGCTACGGACTTTTATACGTAAAGCACCGCGCATAATGTGTTATCAACTGATATTGCTAACAATGGCAATTAACCAGGCTAGAATTGGATTTCATGATTATTTGGATTATTTGTCGGATTTAAGGTAGTTTGGGCCAATTGTAGGTGAACGTAGATAAAGGCCATTTAAACTGAGGTAACTTAAATCTGACAAGTTGTCCGGCTAAGCAAAAAATCTTGCTTTTTGATATGGGTCCATGGTATTGCTACTTCTGTGACAAATGGAACGCATCCGACTCTGTTTTCCCCGAGTTTGTGGCAGATGTGACGCAATCTCGGCAACCGAAATTCGGATTCGAAGGCAATTGGAATGCACCATTATTTTTTACTACTGTATTTTTATGTTGATGCAAACCAGGCATTACAGATTCAGAGCAAGGTATCGAAATGAAGTACCGTTGAGTATCGGTACCGAACACCAAGTACTGGTACCAATATCGGTTCAAATGTGAAAGGTACCCAACCCTAGCCACTGTTGCCTCTGGCTTGCTCTCTGGGGGCTTTGGGTGAGGATGCTGTATAGCGCTTTGAGACAATGTCATGTTGTGAAAATGCGCTATACAAAAATAAATTTGTTTGTTGTGACACAAAGCAGTGGTTGACTAGTCATTTGCTTTTGTTTGATATTGTCCCTATGGAATACAAAATATTTCCATACAGCAGAATACGAATGCCTCTTCATGACCAGTTCTTGTTCGCCTTTCTCCTCTTCACTCTTTTTTGATTCTCACAAATGGGCCACACAGTCTATGAATCAGTCCAACAGAAAGGATGAAAATGATTATGGCAGTGGTAGTAAATTTTTCAGATTTTTACAACCAATACTATATACTGCTGAAAGGGAACCATCATTAAAATTGCAAAGCTTGCTAAGTTTGGTTTCCTATGACTTTTAGTGCAACATATTGATAGTTTTCCTGGCCATGGACCCATGGATCTGATTGGGAGCTGATCTCTGCATTTAAATTAAATTGAAAATTGCAGGCAGTCCAACAGCCACTTGCAATGCTTAGGTGTGTAACCACTACTGCCTAGGACTGCTTTACTAAATCAGAATCATTAATGCCTCATGACCAAAGCGGTTGGAAATTTTTGTTGCTGCACCTTGCACTGTTGGAGATACCATGATAATAGACAACAATTAACAACAATTAGGGCACAACACAGGCAGATTAAATACAAGACCTAAGATACATGATGGAGAAGGAAATGCAAGATGTGTAATAAGCACAGTTTTGTACAATACAGGAAGTGGGCACATGCACAACACAGACTAGTTACTGCACAGTGTAGTATATAACATCCATATGTCAAAGCTTAGGAGTTGCAGATATGTTTGGCTCTGCTCTGCACTGTTTAAACTAGGGCTTAACAGTGAAACTCTGACCCGTGTAACAAATAATAGCCCCCCTTCTGATGGTGGAATCATCAGCTGAGTGTCTGGCTCACCTGGGCTGCTGCCATGGTTTCATTGAGCTATAGGACTGTCGTGAAGGGCTTGTCGCTGAAAGGTCATCTGAGCACCGATTGCCTACTGCGCTACTCACACTGGCCTTGGGGGGGCAGGTCCAAGTTGACCAATTGCCACAGAGAACTTCACATGACATATTAAGACTTTTGTATGGCTTCTGCCCAGGAACAACATACATGAGTCTGAGGTTCCTCGGATGTGTCTTTGATGATGGGGATGCGGAGACGCGGGCAGTTTGCTGACAGTCTTCCTGTAGTGCAGCAACTGTCTGCCTGAGGTCAGCGAGCTGCTGTTGGTACTGATTTGGAATTAGGATATTGATACTGTTGTCTGAGCTCTTAATGCAGTAGGATGGGGGTTATGTCTAGCTCAGGATGATTCAAGCACATTCATGGATGTTCAGCTCAAGGCTGCTATACTGCAGGGCAGAGGTATTCAGTCACTGAGATGTCAGGGCCAACACTGCCCGCCCCCACTCTATCAGCAGCAGCCTAATGATCCCCCCACCCAATGTTGGGGCCACAGGGGATGATACTATTTGCCCTCTGCCTCCATTAATTGGAGCCTTGTAAACAGGTAGAATATGGCCTGGACCAATTTGCACAGCTGCACTCTAGCAGGAGGCTCCACAATTTGTGTGGCAGCCTGTGATATAGCTTTGGTTACAGCAGAGTTCACACTAACCAGAAGTACATGAGCAAATAAAAAGCTTGTTCAGTGCTGTATACTTAGAGCAACATTTTGAACTGTTTTCCTGTCAGTTTGATCAGGGCCTTTTTTATTCAGAAGGACACCTTTGGGTCATTCCATGTCAAATCATCACGCTTTTGGAGCTCATCGTCACGGATTTTAACGAAACTTGGCATGCTGATTTGATCACATGAGTAACTCATGAAACTGAAATTGGGCATGTCTGGGATCAATATTGAGGGAGATATAAGCGAACAAACTTTTTTTTTGGGGGGGGGGGGGGTCTATGACTTTTACTGGCTATATTTACCTTAATGTAAATTGCACAGAAATGGTCCTTATACAGCAGGGTTTAAAACTGTTGTGAGAATAGTTTTCCAAATTCATGCCGTGCTCCCTAGGTACTACAAGTACCTCGGGCTGTCAGTGCACAATAAACTGGACTGGACGTGAATACACAGCACCTGTACAAAATGGGCCAGAGCAGGCTGTACTTCCTGAGGAGGCTGCGGTCCTTTAACATCTGCAAGAAGCTCCTGTGGATGTTTTACTAGTCTGTGGTGGCCAGTGTTCTTTTTTTCGGTGTGGTGTGTTGGGGGAGCGGCACAGCAAAAAAGGACTCATCCAGGCTGGAAGAACTAATCAGGAAGGCTGGCTCTGTTGTCGGCATGAAGTTGGACACTCTGGCTGCAGTGGCAGAGGAAAGGACTTATGGAAAATGTCAGGCACCCTCTGCACACTGTCATTAACAACCAGAGGAGTTTACGCTCAGTGACAAGATGCTACTCCTCAAATCCAGAACTGACAGACTTAGGAATTCCTTTGTCCCACACGCCATCAAACTCTACAACTCCTCATTGGGGGGCAGGAGGGGGGGACAGAAGGACATTTAATTGACTGTACAATACACCAATTAACTTGTGCAATAATTATTTATTACCATTCAGTACCATCATCCCACCATTATTTATTACTTCTCCCTATACTTTTATCTTTTGATTTCATATTTTGTACGATGTGTGACTGTATGTTGTCTGTATTTTGTATGGTGTTATGCTGCTACAGGAAACTGAATTTCCCGGAGGAACCTTCCCGAGGGATTAATAAAGTCTACCTACCTACCTACCTATGTGACAGTCATTCTCACCAATCAGAAGTGGCCCGAGACGGGGTATACGCCCACAAACAGCAAACATGTGAAACCCGTAGAAAATGCTGCATTCGGGGTGCGGAAAAAATACTGTTTCCGCTAGTGAGCTATAAGTGAATTGCCTTCCTATTTCATGGTCCGAGATTGTTTCAGAAAGGTCCTATCATCAATAAAACCGGTGACCTCGTTATAACCTCAAGCACCGACATACTTCAGCGTATCACACCTTTTGTTTTTGTTAATGTGAAATCGCATTAGCATAACCCATCAAAACAACGAGACGGTAATCCCCATAGCAGCAGAATCTGTGACCCCCAGAAAAGCCATGCCAAGTTTCGTTAAAATCCATGACGATGAGGTCTGAAAGTGTGATGATTTGACATGGAATGACCCCTTTGCTCCATGGGCAGATGTCAAGTAACTTCTCTGAATGGTAGATTCATTGCTATTAGTGGAGATATTCTTAACTGCTGTGGATTTAGTGATTGCATACATTGGCCCATAACTATTTTGGGGAGTGCTGGGTGATGTTTAAAGCTACGTCATGTGTTTGAAGGATTCATAAGATTGATGTTTTGTTTATGCTTGTCTAAACAGTTGAGCAAATGGATTCTACCACTATCCACTCAATGAGAAACAGGTGGTTGGGAGCTATGTAAAAATCCTGTGGTTTGGCAGCTGAAGAGGGAATAGGATATGTACACCGGTTTGCTTAATATACCACGATTTGGGTCCAGGCTGGACACGTGATTCTCAAGGGCAGTGTAGGGTGATTTTAGGCCTATATTGCTATTGGTGCATGTTCAGCACTCTGGCCTGCTCTCTCCAGGTGATGTGGGTTAGGGAGCATGGCTGCCGCTTCTGCCACTTCTGTCTGTCTTCTCCCGCCTTGGGTATTACTGTTGTATTCATGAACCATATCCAGCAATGGCGATTTGTAGCTATGGCTCAATTTAACACAAGTGATTGACTTCCTATGTGCTGTTTTGTGGTCAGGCTGTCCCCCCATCCTTTCTGTCATTGTACATTTAGGCTGATGACCTGGTTGTGTTGTGGGGTGCTGTTCATGTAGTCTTTCTGTGGTGGGACTGGCCCATTCATTCTCACTGGGGTTTTGGGTGATGATGCCTGCTGTGCTCCAGCTGTTTAATGACGGCTGGAGAGGGAGCTTCCTCATCTGGGTCAGTGATGTTTTTGATTTTCAGAACAGCAAGTCAGTTTCAACATTTTCTATATGAATTCTAATATATATGTATGTATGTATGTATGTGTGTATATATGTATGTGTGTGTATATATATATGTGTATATATGTGCCCACTGAAAAAGGTGATATAATGCACAATATAATTGTCATGCATTTAATTGTATACACCCCCCGAAAATGATATTCGACAAAACAGTGCTAATTTCTATATGGTATTAAAATCAGAAACAATGATAGTCATTAATAGTGAAAAATGAAATTGATCTATAAAGAATCTAAATCCAGGTGTGAAATTTTCACACTAAAACTCCAGATATTAAATAGGTAACAGGTGGGGTGGCACAGTGGCTAGCACTGTACAGCCATGGAAAAAATTAAGGGACCACTCTATTTTTAAAATAATTTTCATTTCTACTTCTATGGATTTTTTGGGGATTAAGTTCATTTTCATGGGAAAGAGGGACTTTGCAATTAATTGCAATTCATCTGATCACTCTTCACATTCTGGAGTATATGCAAATTGCCATCATAAAAATTGAGACAGCAGGCTTGGTGAAAATTAATATTTGTGTCATTGTCAACTCTTGGCCACGTCTATATTAGGGGGTTTGCCAACTCTCATGTATCTGGCATGACACTCATGTTTTCAGACTCTCATGCTCAAGCAAGAAATCATGGATACTTGACCGATCCACGTCTGATACTTATTTAGTTTTCAGCAGTCTTTAAAAAGATGTCTCCCATTTCTTGTTAAATCAGTTTGTACAATCAGTCACATGTCAGCTCTTTCCTATTTTGCATGCGTTTTTTGCAGCATTCAAGCTGAACGCTAACACTGTCACTCAGTCTTTTTGCCTCTCTGGGTGTGAGCGCAGTGACTTCTGCCTGCTGTGACATCATGCGCATACCCTTGCAGTAGGAGGAGCGAAAGAACACTGGATAAAAGTGTGATGATCTGGAAGTATTTTACAATTTTAACAACCAGTAGCACAGCGATTTGATCTTTGGGAAAAGAAGTTTTAAGAGGTTAAAGTAGCATTTAGTGGAAAATCCCACTAAAGTTGTGCAATTGTGCGAGACAAAGCAAGTAATATAAAAAAAGCAGGGGATGATTTGTGTACTTGCTACAGCTTGTGATGCACAAGGGGCTGCTATCGCAACAAAGTGTAAGTGACACTGTTGCCAGTGGGAGAGACACTGTAGGACATTTTAAGCATTTGCTACTTGTTTATACTCTCTTGGAAGATATTCAGAGTGAATTGCAAATGCCTGAAAAATGCTTAGAATAGGAGATGTCAGATTAGTTTTACAAATTCATGCCGTCCTCTTTGTGTAACAGTCATTCTCAGCAATC
Source organism: Mormyrops boulengeri (assembly GCA_026781065.1). Lineage (NCBI taxonomy): Eukaryota > Metazoa > Chordata > Actinopteri > Osteoglossiformes > Mormyridae > Mormyrops > Mormyrops boulengeri. The sequence goes on from JAODLD010000124.1 coordinate 12,112,456, forward strand.
GGAAATGCCATGCTCCTTGCGTGCCAATCATGCTCACCAATCAGAAGTGGTCCAAGGTAACTGTGTAAACTCCCTCAAACAACAAACATGTGAAACCAAAGGATAACGTTACATCCACAGTGCAAATTAATATTGATTCCGCTGCTGAGCAACAAGTGAATTTACCCTTGCGTACATGGAACTTTCATGAAACATAATTAGGGTGCTTTTCCAATCCTGCACTCTTGGTACTTGGGTGCTTTCACACCCAAGTTCCGGAACCTGGTCCAAGTTTACAAGTCCCTGGACTGTCCTGAACTGGAACTTTTGTAGCTCCTGGCCACATTCGTGCCGCTTTCACCCTGCATATCAGGAACTGGGGCCTTTATGCTAAATAAGCATGGGAGATGCAAAAAGTCCATAGATTAAACTTCACACACAATTTCATATGAAATTATATGGCCACACCAAAACAAGGGAGGATAAAGTCGTTCTGGTAGTTATTTGTTAGTTATGCAATAGTTGTTACTGAATAGTTGTTATTCAACAGTGCACAAGGCCACTCCGTACTGTGTGCAGTGCAGCCCCCCCAGCTGTGTAAATGTTTGGCGGGACATTTAGGCCCTGTTTTTCCTGGTATAATTGCTGTGTTCAAAGCTTCCTCTGCATGGCTGATAACCCTGTTTGCTTTGTCACAAGGTCCGTGTTACTTTTTCTGATCTGCTGGCTGCTGCAGGGTGCCTGTTGCTCCCTTGTATGGGCCTGGGCTTTGGCGTAGCATGAAGAAAGAGATGAGACTCCTGGGCTCTTCTGCAGCTGGGGGCCATTATGTTTCTGTCCACTTAACTCAAGGGTGTCAAACTCATTTTAGTGAATGGGCCACACTGGAACTTGTCCAAACTCGTGTTGGCCATATAAAAATTGTTTGCTAGATTAGTAAAACATTATCAATACACGAAATACGAAAAATACGAAATCAAAAGATAAAAGTATAGGGAGAAGTAATAAACTTGCAGGACCTCCTGATATGTTGGTAACATCCTGCCATCAAACGATTCCATTGGCTGACCAATCAGACACACGGAAGTTTCAGAACGTGTCACTGCCATGATCCAGTAGTCTAACCTAAACATTAATAAAGCATGATGAAAACCACACCGTTTTTTAATATTATAGGGCTCATTGCATTATTTTGATGCAGTAATAGGTGAATTCTAAACAAAATGGTTTCAAACTCTGTTACCTGAAGTTCTTGTTTCAGTTTAGATTTACTCGTGCAAATATTTAAACACAGTCGGTACCATCTGAATCTGTGCCACATTGACAGGCGCAATTAACTAGGCTACAAAACGTTGAATGATACTACGAACTGCAGTGAATTAAAGTAATGTATCAATATTTCTTACCAGGTTGGTGTGGAAAAGTGTTCACTGCTCAGTACTCGGAATGACTGTAAGATAAGCCAACAATAAAACTGTTTTTGATAAACTAACCACGTCTATAATTTATATTTTGTCTTTTGCTACGATTTGATATTCTTTGCCAGATAAATAATGTGATAAATAAGTAAAATACATGCCACCAGTTGGCAACAGCAGCAAGTGACATACATGCCAGTTTTAGCCGTAAAAAAGGAATTTTTATTATAAATGATAACTGTGAGGCAGTACTAAATGAAGTTCAACATGCCTAATATTTTACACAATAATTCCTCTAACCAAAAGGAACAAAAAAAATTGATGTGCCCTTGAACTTCTTGATTACAAGTTTTTTGGTAATGTATTGTGACCCACCCTACTGCATACTGTATATATTCAGCCAAATGACTTCTTGTTTGGGGAAGCAGGTTGCTTAACTTTAACTAATATTAGCAAAAAAAAAACATTAAATACTTCTTTTAAATGAACAAATGTGTTCACCTTTGCTTGAATTGCTAGCTTGCTATTCAGTAATTGCTATTAGTTATCCAGGAGTGTTTCTGTATCTCTTTCCTGATCTGCTACTTTTACCCTTTCATAGTTTTTGGATATTTTTACTGCTGGTGAATCAGGTTAGGTAACCAGCTTAAAGTTTTGGTTAGGACCCCTCTTTGGACTAACACTTGGTTCTCAGCCTGCTACCCTAAGGGCATGCCCACTTATCAAGTGTAATTTGTCTTTGTCAGGACAGAAGCTTTCCTGCCTGAGAACGGAGGTCGGTCTGGGGCGAATAAAGTACTGGTGGTGGTAACAGATGGAGAATCTCACGATAATAGCATGTTGAAAGATGTCATTGTGAATTGCGACCAGGCCAAAATCACTCGCTTTGGCATAGCTGTACGTAATGAAGAATGAAGATTTGCACAAATTTTACACAAATTCATTTTATCTAAACTTTTTGTGTGTTTTTGATTTCATGCCATACATGTAATTTTAATTTTTTTAATTCATTTGTCATTGCCATTTCAAGGTCCTTGGCTATTACTTAGATAATAACATGGATACAACAAAATTGGTTGCAGAAATCAGGTCAATTGCCAGTAAGCCGGAAGAAAAACACTTTTTCAATGTCTCGGATGAAACGGCTCTTTTAGAGATCGTAGGAACACTTGGAGACAGAATTTTCAACATTGAAGGTATGCTCACTAGATTAATGGGTTTTTTAAAACTACTTGAATTGGTAGTAAATGTTTTCTAATATCCTTGAGCATAAAAAGTAGAGCTACAAATGTGCAGTTGTCATTTTTCCATCATAGGGACGGGGAAAGGAGGGGAAAATTTCCAGATGGAAATGTCCCAAGTGGGGTTCAGTGCTCACTATCCCAGTAAAGAGGTATGAACTATCATACTACATAATATCGGGACTTTTTAGTTTGTAGGACTGCTATCAGACACTGAAACTTTTTTTGTCCCCTCTAAAAGGAAGTACTGATGTTGGGTGCTGTTGGGGCATATGGATGGAGCGGCACTGTGGTTCACAGAACTGTCCAGAGGATCCAAATATTCCCTAAAAATACATTTGAAAATGTCTTGGAGGACAGAAACCACAGCTCGTTGCTAGGTATTTTTTAGTACCTGTTATTGCAATGTGTAAAACCACCTAAGATGATTTCTTCTGAAACCATTGGGATTCCTGTATAATTTTCGCAGGCTATGCTGTGACGACACTAGTTGATGAAAGTGCCGAATACTATGTTGCTGGAGCACCTCGTTCGAATCATACTGGTCAAGTTTTAGTTTATACCGTAACCAGCAAGGGGCAACCCCTTGTGTTAAATTCACAGAGAGGATATCAGGTAAAGTATGAATGGACTTATCTGCCATCATTATGGCATTATCTGCCATTATTGCCATACATACCATGAACCATACGAACTAACCTTCTAATGCAAACGGAGTGTTTAAAAGTAGCTGAACCTTTATATATTTACATCAGAAGCCTTTCTAAAATGCATTAGTTAATTTGAGCTTTGACAGAGGAAAATTTTGCAAATATTTTTGTGATGTATTTTTAAATAATGTTGGCCAACGAATGAGAACATTTATACTGTTTTTTTAAATTATTATTCCCATTGAATGCCTTTGGCATCAAATGCCATTCTCTACTGAAAAACAGATAGGATCTTACTTTGGTGGTGTACTGTGTCCTCTGGATGTGAATAAAGATGGCGTTACAGACCTGTTGCTGGTTGGTGCTCCAATGTTCATGAGTGACCAGAAAATGGAAATGGGCAAAGTGTACATATTCACAGTCACCAAGGTAAGTTTCTCACTTTCTGAGGCTATGGTTTTGCTTTCATAAATAAAGTTACCTGTGGAACCTTTGAAAAATAGCCCACTTGTCACTTCTGTTAATATGTGTGTGTTTTGTTAAGGGTTTTATAAGCAGTGATGGTTCTCTGGAGGGGCCTTCCCAAACAGAGAATGCTCGTTTTGGGATGGCCATAGTGTGTGCACAAGACCTTAACCAAGATGGTTTTAATGACGTGGTGGTTGGTGCCCCACTGGAGGATAACAATAGGGGCGCACTCTACATCTTTAATGGAAATCAGAAGTCCATAAAACAACAGTGCACACAGGTAAAAATAAAAGCTTCACTTTGCAAAATTATGTTCATACAGATGGATTTACAATATGGTGTTTTAGTAGTCAGAAATGAAAATATATTGTACTTTTGTAGTTTCATTTTGTAAGAAAGATTTATACATGTTTATACATGTCTTAATACTACACCCCTCTGTAAATTGTCATATGCATTTAATTACTGACTATTAGGTGACGCTTTACAGTTGAACTGCACCTTCATTATGCCATTATAATGCATTTGTAGAACATTCAGGGCACCTTCTTAATGTAGTCATATAACATTCAAAAGCAACATGTATGTATACCATAAAGTCCTAACATACCTTAACACCTTTACTGTACGTGGAGGCCTGTAAGTGTTAACGAGCTACAAATTCAGAAAACACTGCAAATTTATCAAACACTTACAGATTCTGAAAATGCACAGTAAACAGTAAATTAATAGATGCACTGCAATTGCCAGACGCTGTGGAAATTTTGAAAACATGCAAAACAAAAAACTCAAATCACACAACAGAACACAACAGAAGTTTCCGGGGGACAATGAAACGAAATGGACCATGCAGAGGAGAGGAGGGACAATTCCCAAATTGCGGACATGTTCCTCATGTGTCAACAGAAGCTAGTTAGGAAGTTTTTAATGACAGGATTGTGAAGTCCAGTCTACAGACAACGATGCACATAGATTCCCTTTGCGGTTCGAGCCATTTACACAATTTATGCAAAGTCTACATCACAATTTATGCCAAGTCTTGTTAATAGTTAAGAAAATAAGTAATTTCAGCTGTAACGAGAAATTGGTTTATCATTTTGGGTTCTTCGCAACTGTGGCGCACCCCTTAATTTTCCAGATTTCTTTAGGGGTGAATTTGAGTGAATTTTTATGTTTAAATGGGTTAATTGCACTAATACCAAACAAGACCGGTACCTCTAGTAAAGTACATGTGCTTTGATCAGTGGATCCTGGGGGACAATGCACACTCTTTGGGTTTCCATATTATCTATGTGTGCAACGAGTACAATAAATTCTTTTTTTAAAAATATTTTGACTCCAAGCTAATTATTTTTTTTCTTTCTTTTTCTGCTTTGTCCAGAAAATTCTGGGTTCTGAACTGGACCCCAAGCTGCAGTATTTCGGAAGGTCGGTGAGTGCAGATGGAGATTTAAATGATGACACTCTTCCTGATGTGTCTGTTGGAACTTATGGAAAAGTAATTCAGCTGTGGTGAGTTCAGTTTTCCTTGATTCTTGACGTAATCACTCTTGTTATGAAAATCTAAAAATTTTCTTTAGAATTTACATAACCAAGATTCAAAATTTTTACGGCTGGAGTCCCTGGACTGGAGCTGAGACTTATTTACTAATGCGATAACGCATGAGCTTCTAGGGAAGCAAGTGCTTTTTGTGGGTGTCAAATGTTTATAGGTCTTTTAAGACCGTTTTCTTAATTGTTAACAGAAATCTCTTGTTTTCAGGTCAAGAGGAGTAGCTCGTGTAAAAACAAATGTCAACTTCTCACCTGACAAAATCAGCATCTTTAATAAACCTTGCACTATCAATGGGAGAAAACTATTCTGTTTCAACACCAACATTTGCTTCAGTGCAACATTTATGCCCACAACTACAAAGGGTCCTGTGGGTATGCATAATATGTTTTTCATCTTTACTGGTATTTGGCTGGTTTTTATATTTGAATGTTCAGCTGTATGCCCTCAATTCCTGCCACCCTAGATACTAGATGTCTCATGGTCTTCATAATCTTAGTCCACTTCAAGCCTGGGCAAATGCCATCCAGCATTCCAAGTCTTTTTTATTATTAAGATGGATATTTGAAGACCTATACTCCCCACTGAGCAAAGATATGCCTTTTGAACTTGTTGGACGTTGAAAAGATGTCTCCTGCAGAGCCAGAGTGAAAGTTTTTATAACGTCTTTTTATGATGTTTACTGAACGTCCAATATTTGGTCCTGCACCTGTCTTGCACGTCCACAGACACGCAGGAAATTTCCTAGCCAGTCATTCAAATATTGAACTGGATATCTGCATCCAAAAGATGCCGTAGCCAGACGTCCAAAGACATTCAGATATGGTCCTGGATCAGCTGATGTAATACAGACATAATCTAGAGGTTTCATGTTTGCTGGGCCAAATGGGGCCTCCTAAGCCACTACAGAGGATCCTGTGGCCTAACCTAAAACTGGAGCCAGGTCTGTTTCTTTTTCTTCTAAATTTCCCATATGCCATTTCAAAAATGTCTTCTCACACTTGCAGCAATCGCATATAATCTGACTCTGGACATGGATTTGCAGTCATCGCGTGTGAGCTCACGAGGGCTCTTCAGCGCCAACAACGAACGAACAATTCTGAAGAGAAACATCAATGTTGACAAACAGAAAGTCTGCGAAACCCATGAGGTTTATGTTCAGGTACAGAAATTGGGATATGTCCGAATAATGTTCTCATGTTGTACAGTATGCATGCCGAATTTAACAGCAGTTAATTTATCAGTTATCATTATTTTTTACAGTAGTGAAACTACAGTCAGACATAGTGAAATCTCTTCATGAAATGATTTAATAAAAAAAAAATTATAGATATTGATGTATGCAAAATAAATTGATTACCAATGTGATATATTAAAGGTGATTATTTGAAAATAAGTTTTACCTGTTCAACTTTATTAATAACACTTAAACACAGGAAGCACCTGACTTTGTGAACTCCCTCAGTCTACGGGTAGATCTTGGTCTTCAAGACCCAAAAGGCAACCCTGTCCTGGATGCATTCAGTCCCACTGCCTCAGAGTTCTTTGTGAGTTTTACAGTATCTACAGTGACTGCTTCCAACGGTTGCATAAAATCTACCTATTTTAACTGTATTTATGACATGTGAAAAGATAATTAATATAGGTCTCTGTTGGTCAGATTGTCATTATTCTGGCCAGCTGTCAAATCAACATGGTTATTTCATATAATGTCAAACAACAGGTTCTGTCAGGTGCCTGCATGTTTCGTTTGATACTCCAATAAGTTTTTAGCACTTTGTGCCATATGATTTCCAGCAAAGGTTGTGGTCTACCAGTGTTATTGAGCACAGTGTATGAGTGCGAAACATCTTAAAAGTAAATTGATTAATTCACACATTTTAATGTTTTTCTCCTCCTTAAATCTACGTATTGTGTCCCACTTTTCCCGACAGATTCCATTCTCGAAAGACTGTGGTGATGATGATGTGTGTCACAATGACTTGGTTCTGAATGTACAGATGACTGATGATTTGCCAAGGTGAGGTCATTAAACATACTCTATTAATGGGACAAGGAACAGTTTACCTTTATCCTATTCTCTGCCCGTGTTCAACGTTGTTAAACATCTCCTGGTTTCTGAATGTAAAGGCACCCTAAGGACACAAATTTATAAGCATATTTCAAAGCTTCCACAACCTAGTTGGGGAGCAACACTGAGCGCATCATGATACTGCATTACTGTTGTGTTTTGACTTGTTGTTTAAAATGGGTGTATTCACCACTTTTATATATATGCACAGTTGTAAAAATGTGTTGAAACAGCCAGTGGCAAATATCAGGTCATAAAATGGGCAATGCAGACTTCATATACTTGTATATTACTTATTTGTCATTTAATAGCTGTAATGGAAAAATAGTATGTGCACATGGCTAAATTTTTTAGCCCGCTACACTTACTCCAGTTCTCTCAGATTTTGTACTTCCATTCACTACTATTATTGTAGTAGTGACTGATGTTCTCTGGTTCTTAAATGTGTAAGGAGCTGAAAAGGGGTTGAGTAAGGGTACTCGAGTAAATTATGGTTAAAACCTTATTTTGCAGTCCATTGCTGATTAGCCAAAAGAACAAAAGACTTTCCTTAGATGTGTCCGTGGAGAACAAGATGGAAAATGCCTACAATGCCAGAGTCATCACAAGATACTCTAAAAGTCTGTTCTACGCTTCTGTGTCTAATCCTGTATGTATAATTAAATACATATGAAATCCTATGTTTTCCATCTACATTTCCTCCCATAGTCCCAAGACATGCAGGGAGTTTAATTTATGTCTCTATGTTGCCTATTTAGTGTGTGTGTGTGTGTGTGTGTGTGTGTGTGTGAGAGAGAGAGAGAGAGAGAGAGTGAGTTTGTGCATGTATGAGTCCTGCGATGGATCAGCATCCCATCCAGGGTGTACAGGAGTCTTGTGTCCTGTGCTGCCTGGGAGAGGCAACAAGCCCACCAGACCAAGACCAGGATAAGTAGTTAGCAGATGGATGGATGAATGGATCAATGTTGCATTGCAATTCAAATTGCTCTTAAATGTGTTTAAGTTTATAATTAAGATTTGTCTAATTTTAGAGCGATGGAACCGAAATAAAATGCACTGATAAGGATTACACTGTATCCTGTCAAGTAGGGTACCCTGTCCTCCGAACGGACCAACGGGTCAGTTCAGCATTGCCGATTATCCTTTCATACATTCTCCGGCTGTAACCCAGCAATGAAGTTTAACCCTTTTCTACTTCCTTTGTACAGGCTGTGTTTCGGATCAACTTTGATTTTAACCTTAACGAGATGCAGAACAAAATACATGTGAATCTGACAGCTGAAAGGTGACTAATTATGCCATTTTTTCCCTTTCTAATTACTTTGATTCCAGTGAAGAATTTGCCTCTCATCAATTCCATTTTATGTCAACAGCGATGGCATAGAAGAAACACCTGAAAACAACAAAGCTCTCATATCCATTCCTGTCATTTATGACTCCGAAATCATTCTGACAAGGTATGATGACTATTTCTTGGTAGCCTTTATGTTACTTCTTATGTCTATTACTTAAAATATTTGGTTCCCTGGGCAAGTGACAACCTGATTCTAAGGCAGGCAAAACTACATATCTCTATGAAATATCTCCAAGTCATTTTGCTTAAAAGCAGATTTATGGCTTTTAAAGTGGTTTAGCTGGGGAAAATACTACTTGATCCATAGTGAAACAAACACAAAATCTTTTTTATAATGCTGTTTTCAAGCACAAGGCACTCCTTTACCAGCCCAACATTTAAACGAAAATGTGGAAATGATTATCATTAGCTTTGTTTTTCACACTATTCTTGTGTCTGTATATAGTTGGAGTGTGTGGTTCACATATATTTGTGCATCAGTGCTAACCACAACAGGCTAACTCTACAATGCCCCACATTTTATTCTGTCATAAAATCACTTAAAAAAAAGTCAAGTTAATTATACAATAAAGTATTTATAGCAGAAGCGTAGGCTGGAGTAAGATTCAAAATTTAAGCGATACTCATTTATTAGTAGCTTATTTTTTATAACTGCTAGTCACTGTATGTTTTTACCATGCTGGCTGGCAAAACGACATGCCCTTTAGAAAATATTTCATCCCTGTATAAAGAGGGCTTTGTAGCTGTATGGGGGAAGGAAGAGCAAGAGTATGAAATGTGTGTGACAGTACGTTGGGTTTAGAAGGACACTAGTGGAGCCTGTGTTGTGACACAGACAGTAGATTCTTAGTGGCCTCATTTATGCAAAGACCCTTTTACATGGTATGTAATACACAGTCGCAATTAGAGACTTTCACTTAAGCACTCTGAAAAATACCATCTGCCACCCTGGGAATTATTATAGTGTCAATTCCAGCATTAATCTCTGTTGGCTTACCTCCTTTACTCCATAGAGAGACAAGTATGAACTTCTATGTCATCGATGATCACAGCACGGTAAAGACTTTGGTGAACAATATTGATGACATTGGCCCAGAGTTCAACTTCACACTGAAAGTAAGTTAACATCATAACATGAAAAAGCAAACCTACAACTAGAGAGCGGTTCTGATTATAAGAGGACATGCTGCTTATTTTGCTGGGTCTCTCAATCCATGAGCAGCTTTTCTGGTTGAGTTACTTTGGCTGCAGGGAGTGGGAGGAGGCTGCAGGTCTTTCTTTGCAGGAATGTGCCATTGATAGCAGATGACCTCAGCTGACTTCATTGAAATGGAATCTGCTTTTCCCTCTAGGTTTCTACAGGGAATGTAAAGGTTGGTCTAACCTACCTCACAGTGTCCCTGCCAGACTCTACCCGGGCGGGGAATTTCCTCCTGTATGTGACAGGAGTTCACACAGAGCCTGTGAGTTTTTCCTTTTGCCTGATTTTCCTTCAGATTCCACACTTCTGTTATTTAAAACTACGTACATATAACTGTATTATCCACAAAAGGTCTCTTTCAGTTTACATCCATGAGAGCTATGCCTGAATAAGTTCACAAAGTGTAAATAATTTATTTTCCATATAACTTGTGAATTGGAACATAAATAAAGGCAGACTAATATCCAGACTACTCCTGCAGGGCAACGCTGTGAGCTGTGATTTAGGTAGCATGGTGGATCCACTGAAGATCAGGCAGAAGCCCTATACCGTTTCCTTTTTCCATGAGAGCTTCAGAAGAATAGAGAGCCTGGTGAGTGGCTAGTTGCTAACTATGGAATAGTTAGGGCCAAGTACCCTTCCTGCTTCAATGATATAGTACTAAATTATTGTATTATGCATTATAATACGTGTGTTTTATAATCTACTTCTCATATCTCATCTCTTTTCTTTTTGTATAGCTATTATTGTGTTTTTGTTCCTATCCCTATTTGTCTTTGATTGGTTTGATTTTGAGCAACACTTTGGTTTATTTTAAATATGCTCTATAAATAAATTTGACTGATTGATATTATATAGTAAATGTATTCTACGGACAGGGAATACATATGGTTTTGGGAATGATCCGCTGCTGCTGCAGAAACCCTGTCATTAAGATGATAACTCACAAAATGATTTGATACGTCTTTTTCACTGTATGAATGATGTACTGGAACAGATTCAATTTAGAGACAGATCACCCCAAAACTTAAACAGTGAGTTTAGCCATAGTAAAAAAAGGGGGCAGGTTCAGGCACTTAATCCCATTAAGATGATAACTAAAAAACTCTATTTTCAAGAACCAGAACCTTTTCTGGAACCAGGACCACCACAGGAACTCGGTCCGACTGTAGTTCGTCAAAGGCAGTTCCAGAACCCATTTTTAGTCCCTATTCCAGACTAAATATTTTTCATTTAAACAGGAACTACTAGGAAAGAGCTTACAGTGATAACTTGCTGATTGGTTGACCACAAGCACCTGCACAAACTTATAAGTTATGCAGAAATGCATTGAAAACAGAGAGAAGTAACTGCAGTCCTAACTGCATGCACCCCCAGACTTAACATATACCAGCCCACTTTCAAGCTCAATGGATCTGCATAACCTGCATCATATATTTTCTCTCTGGAGGGGTATGTATGCAGTTTCCAGTAGTGCACCTGATGATGTATTACTAGTAGGCTAAGAAAGTAAGTCCTATTCAGGGGTATGTTTCCCAAAAGCTCCCGTTACTTACATACTTGGAAAGGTTTAGCTGAATGGTTCCAGCTATGTTAAGTTGCTAACACTGTTAGCAAATATGCTTGTGGGAAACATACCCAAGGCTCCCATGCTTATTTAGCATAAAGGTCCTAGTTCTTGTTGTGCAGTTTGAAAGTGACACATGAAAGTGGCCAGGAGCTACAAAAGTTACTGGTTGGGATAGTCCAGGTCCTGGAATTGCGGTGTGAAGTGTGGAACTGATTAACTGGGTACAGTGATCCCCCACCTATTGCGGAAGATGCATTCCAGACCCATCAGTGATAGGTGAAAATCCGCGATATAGAAATACCATATAAACATTTTTTTAAATAGTTTTAAGCCTTAAAATACCCCTCCCACACGCTTTAAACACATGTAAACAACACATATGATATGTGGATGTTGGGCTAAGGATATGAGTAACATAATAATAATAATATGTAATGCATTTGTATGAGATTCCATTTTAACGATGGCTTTATTCTGAGGACATGCCACCCTCTTTCCTGTTTGACTAAAGGAAAGTGATGTGGTGGCTCTTATATTCTATTCATCCTTCTTGATGTAGCGTACCATCGATACATTCAAGCCATAATGGCGAGTGATGTCCGCGTAACGCTTTCCTTCCCGAGTTTTACCTTCTCCTGAATGGTCAAGGTGTTCCTCTTGCGCTTAGGCTTAAAGGATGCAGGACACTTGGGAGCCATCGTAGGGCTTAAAACAAAACGAAAACAATCGGACCACAAGCAAGGTACGCGATACGCAGAGAGCTGTGATATAGTCCGCGATATAGCGGGGGATCACTGTATATCTTGAAACAAATCACACCAAAACTGAAGCAATGGTACTTAGTGACAGCAAAGAGAAGGGTGACTTTGTGAACAAGAACTCAATTTGGTATTATTACTATTCTATTTACTGTATTCGATCTATTGCCTCTTATTAGCAATTCACAAAAACAATATATACATGAAAATCAACACCTGATAGACCTAAGACCTGAGACTTGAGCCCGAAAATTGAAACTCCTACAACTGGGGTCAAGCGAGGGTGAGAAAGGAGGGTTCAGTTCCTATCTTGTTAGCACAGCAATTTGCCATCTAAAAATATTTTGTGGATCTTTTTACAAACTTCACTGAAGCCTTGTACAGGTCAATGATTGTCAAACTGTGGGGAACAAGATGGTTTTCTGAATATTCTAAAATAAACTAGTAGTTGGTTAGTGAAATTCAACATGCAAAACTCAGCGAGATTTATTTATTGTGGAGGAATTTAATCATGTCACGTAGAATTATGGTGCTTTTTCCACTGCCACCAAGAACTGAGGCAAACCTTGAAGAGACTGTTTTCTATTGTAAATTATGCGAGCTGTATGTGACCTGCACCCATACTGATATGGCCCTGCTTAGTAGCAGGACTGAAAATAGGATTAAACCTAGCTGATTGTGTCACCACCATCCACTTGGTTGAAATGCACAGAGACACTGGTGATCTGCGCCGCTATGCATGGATTATCTGAAAGAAAAACAGGCATATTCTGTGTATTATTCATTATTAGTAGTAGCCTATTACACATTGCAGTGTATTGATGCATTCCCATAACTTGCAACTTGAAATTTTCCATCGTCCTAGTTAAACATTTTTTTTCTAGAGAACAGCTGAACGAAATGGATACGTAATGCAAATTTACACAAGCTAACGCTAATTCCACTAGCATTTGATGTTAAAACACAGAAACTTTCACAGACATGTTAACAGAAATTAGCACATTGTAAATCATGATGTGAACTGTATATAAGTCTCTTCAGTTTGACGTCATTCTCTTCGTGATACGGGTCAGGTACGACCTGGTTTCTGTATGCCAGTGGAAAAGCGCCATTAGTCCAAGTCAGTGGTGTTACATGAAAGAACAGGTGCAGATCTGGTGAACCTGATTATATTAAGACAAGTCACACAATGTGCTCCAGGGTTGCCGGATAATTAGCCTGTGTGTGTAAGGAGAGTGGTTAATCTTCTGACAGCATCCTTTCTAATATTCTAATACTAGAATTCTAGTAAATTTAGCACTGCTTCAGTACCCCTTTTTAAATATCCCATTTCCTTTTCCCAAACTCCCTAAAGATTTTTAGGGAAATTTCTAATAAATCATAGAAGAACCTAATGAAAAATGAGGTACAGGTGAAGATCTAACTTAACTCGGCATAAATAATGAGAGTCCAATACATGGATATGACATACCGTGAATCTGAAACACTCTTTCTTTCTTTCAAATTTAAATACCGCATATTTAATTTCATAACAGGTGCTAAAATGGACTGATACATAAATCCTAGACCGTTACACAAAAGTCCTAACTACACCCCCAGACTTAACATACACCAGCCCACTTTCAAGCTCAATGGATCTGCGTAACCTGCATCATATGTTTTCTCTCTGGAGGGCATGCATACAGTTTCCAGTAGTGCACCTGATGAGGGAAAAAATATACTGACAGCAATTGATGTAAGGTTATTTATTACTAGTAGGCTAAGAAAGTAAGTCCCATTCAGGGGTATGTTTCCCAAAAGCTCCCGTTACTTACATACTTGGTACGGTTTAGCTGAATGGTTCCAACTATGTTTAGTTGCTAACGCTGTTAGCAAATATGCTAGTGGGAAACGTACCCAAGGCTCCAAGGCGGAGCATGACTGTGGAGTTTTTGTTTTTTTTGTGAGTCATTGCTGTGTTTCACTGTAAGCTAGAGTACAGCTTATCAGCATATTAATGAACAAACCAAAAATGGGAAAACAGGCTTTTTATTCTAGGACCAAATATTGGGGTTCTAGATGGACATGTAAAACCAGTTCTGGGCATTTTTCCAACCAAACCAAGTACACATAGCTTCTATGTAGATACCAAAGATACTGAAATACTGAAAAAATGTATTCTATGGCCGCTTTAATATTTCTGTACAATCCTCATCAAATCACAATGCATTGCCTCTTGCCTGCAGGACTGTACAAATGCTAAATGCACAAATCTGAAATGTGTGCTAACGAGCATGGAGACAAAAAAAGATTATTTTGTGCATGTCACAACGAGGATCTGGAATGGAACGTTTGCCTCTGTAAGTGGCCACAACATCTTATTCCTGTTCTGTAGCACATAAAGTTTCATGAAGTTTAAGACCCTTAAACCTCAATTGCTCCAGGGATGTCGAACTCTGCTTTCTCAAAAATGTGTTACTTTGACTAAAAGCATATACAGACGCTCCTCTACTTACGAACGTTCAGCTTACGAACTTTCAGACATATGAACGAAGAGGACTGTAAGTCCAAATTGTGTTCACTGGGCTCCCGTTTCCTGCCCGCAACACCAATTTTTTTTTTCTGTGCTCCAGTTCCGCCTAGTCCGACTTCTGGCCGCTACTCCCGCCGCGCAGCAGCGTAGCGTGTGTACTTCCAGCATCCTAGTTCTTTGTACTTGCGTTTACCCTTAAAATGATGTTGAATAACGACTTACAAACATTTCAAGTCACGAATGGCCGTTCGGAACATATCTCATTCGTAAGTAGAGGAGCGTCTGTACTACGTAAATGTAATATAATGTAATGAACTTAAATCTCTCTTTTTTTTGGGGGTGGGGGATGCTGCCGCACAGTCAACTTTCCAGTCTGTTAAGCTCATTCTGCTTGCTGAGATGGATACTTCACAGCCTGATCTTCTGATCCTCAAGCACAAGAAGCTGCCGGTATTCTGCAACATTTCGTTGCTACAACATGCCCGCGCTTACAGTACATACTCACTTACATATCAGGGAAAAAAATCTAACCCAAGTGTGTTTTACACAATTTGCGGGAAGCAAATTCCCTGTGGAGGGAAGCCAACACAGCTGTCTCAAATTGTGTGGACAAATAAGGCTTGGAAGCCTGTCTTAGGAGAGATTAGCCGCAACAAACGGCAAAAATGCATTGACTGCCTGTCAAATGTAGCCAAACAGTTATGTCTGTATGCAAATGTTTTTCTTTTTAGGTTTATTCAGTTTATATTGCTCTCTGCTATAACATTAGATGAACTGCCGTAGTGGAAAGCATACTTTGTACCATCTCATTTGTCCTGTAATAAATATGACTATTTATTCCCCCATCCAGGTTGAAATTACAATTACCAAGCCTGGGGAGGTTGCTCCTGTGCCCATTGGAGTCATTGTCGGCAGTGTTATCGGGGGCCTACTTTTATTGGCTGCTGCCGTTTTGCTGCTGTGGAAGGTACGGCTCATAAAATAGTTATCAAATACAAAAAATATTTATGATTAAATAAAATGTTTAAAACTGATCTTATGTCATGTAGTGAATATTTCCGGGTATCAGATTTTTTTGAGCTTCAGTTATTTATATAATATTTAGATTTTCATGCAGAATTGTGGTGTATAACTCTACAGGTTAAGACACTGTGTGCATGATCGCAAGGGCACCGGTTCAAAATCTTGGGATCGGTAGAGTGATCTCATCATTGAGTCTTGGAGCAAGGCCCTTAATCCCCATTTGCTCCAGGGATTGACTGACCCTGCATTCTCAACTGTGTGTCTATTTGGATAAAAGCGTCTTTAAATAATGTATGTAATGTACAAGAAAAAATAGGGTGGCTGATTGCTTGGTTAATGGATCTTAATGTAACATACACATCTGTCAAAATCCTCCCAGTATCCCTGCTGAAGGACCCGTTTGCTGGTTTATATAGGGCTTCATGTAGCAACCAATCAGCTTAAAGTAGACCTAGGCTGGACATTCAGAGAGCATAAAGCATTACTGTTCGCAATATTGATGAATTATTAAAGTCATATCCTCAGTTTAGCCGTAATATGAAGAATAAATTTATTTTGATTTTTCTTTCAGTTAGGTTTCTTCAAGAAAACAAAGTATGATCAACTGATGAAAGAGAATGCGGATGGAGAGCCACAAAATGGCACCGGAATGGAGAACCAGGCATGAGCTGTAGGATGATGAACAGGAATGTAAGTAGCACACACTATGTGTTTTAATTACTCAAAAAACTGCGTGGTCCAAGCCAGTAAATATAACATTTACTGAGTGGTATGGAAAAATTGCTTGTGTTAGCTCTGTTTCCAAAGTGTCTCTCACTTGGCCAACTTTTAAAAAATGACTAGACATGCAGAGGCAAGTTGTACAGAAGCACTGCTCTGGAAAACAGCGCCATGTGAAAACTCTGTTGGTGGACAGAACTGGACAAGACTGATGACTGCCTAGATGGAATTAGGTTACATCAGCGGTGGACAAACCCAGCCAGCCACACACAGGGCACAATTACAGCGCTATTTCACAGTCAGCTTCCCCACCCAAGGGGCTGAGATTACAATACGAACAGTCTACTTCCTAAACTTGACAATATTATTTTTTTAAACTTCATATTCTGTGTTTTTTTTTAATTTAATTTTATTTAACTTGGATAGGTTTTTGATTGTGGTTTGCTACTTAGGATTTTCATCTGTTTAGTTTTGTTTGGGCATGCAGCCTCTGCAAGCTTGCACAAACACGCTTTCTAAATGTACAGCAAGCATTATAATGTGCCAGGGACTTTTTTCATAGACGATGGAAAGGTAGGAGGTCGAGGCTTATTTTACTGTGAATGAATGACCCGCAAGGTACAATCAACTGCACAAAGGCTAAACTTTGATTTTACATACAAGCTAAATGTATGTTTGCAGTTACTAAAAGAGATCTTTTGATGGTGCTCTAATTTAAAATATAAAAATCATGCTTAGCTGGGCCCTGAGGATTGTGAGAAATCCTCGAATTTTAAAAATTACACTCCCCTTCAAAGTACACAAATGCATCTATGGTCATATTATGTTCATATGTTGATTATGCTGGACTTATTTGCTTCAGTATTAGTCATGGTATTTCTTGCACTACCTAATCAACAGTCAAATGTAAGCCATTCATGATTTTGCAGTAGATTGAAATGCACTTACTTTTCCAACGAGTTTTAGTTAAACATGTATATAATATGAATTAAAATTTTCAAAAGCTAAGGACTTCCAAAGAGATCTGCTGCCAAGAAATGGCAATGTAAGAGATTGCAGCTTAGACATGGTTGCCATATAGAAAATGTAACCAATAATAATTTCATGCTGCATATTGTATGTGATGGGATCATTATTCAGGTTTAGTGTTTCTACTAGAATGTTGTAATGTACTTTTAAAAAAAAATTATACATAGGGTCATGTAAATTGATTTAACTTGTACTTCAACAGAAGCATTTAAACACCGATTCTGCTGAAAATCTGATTTACTCAGCAAGTGGACTGGATGCAGTAAACATTTTCCTGTGCTTGACTACTGTTTAAATGTGCTCTACTGCTGTATACAGTTGTACAGTATAATCATTGTAACTACTATGTACAGAATGATTAAGCGTCTTTATTTTGCAGTGTAAAAACAGTACTTTAAGTCATGACAGCTACAGGTCTAGGATTATACCTTTTTAATTGATTTTTGATTTTTTTTAATTGATTGTTCTGCATTGGAAACATGTTTCACCAGATTTATTTTTTAAAGGTTTCTACTTAACTATTAAAATCAAGTTTTTCTGTGTCATTTTTGTGTGTTGAGAGTTCACAGCTGGTTCCTCTGTCAAGTGGTTAGAATGACAATAAAGCTGATTGTGATTCTACAGAACATCACTTTCCATCATGTATGACAATGACCCATTCACTTTTTATTATTATATGTAGTGGCGTCTCAGTTATCAGTGCACATGCCAAACCCATGCATGTAATGCATAACCACAGTGTTTCCGAAAAAGATTCGTCTTACATTTGTTTGTTAACTCTGGTCATAAATTATGTATTTGATCTACAACTTTATATTAATTATTCCCCAAAAGGAACACAATTCAATAATACATTCAACAAACAGCCCACAGTACTCCAATGTTACAGATGCAGTCCACTTCATTTTTCGGTCAGCTTTAGGCCGGTTGTGCTATGGGTCACTGGGTGTTTAATGTCGTACTTCAGCACAGGTCTGGAGGATACCGGTGTTTGTTTTCACATCCCATTTCCTTTCCATACACATTCCTTGTTCTCCTTCCAAGAGAAATCCTCCATTTCATAGATTTCCTTAACAAAAGTGATATTAGAATTTCAAGGAAGGATACAAAACAATAGGGGCTTGATCATTCAAAGAAAAGCATGTTTTTGATTTATGCAACACATATACACTATTTAAGCTTTCCTATAACCTGTTACCTTATAATGATAATTCAACTAGTAGCATTACATATGCTCAACATACTGTATAAACCGCTGTAAAAATATTGTATACTTGAAGATGTTACACACACTAAACTGAGGAAAGATTACACTTTGATTTTAATTGCATGCCAAGATGAATTTCAAGCTGCTCACACAAATGGGTTAATGAATGAATGAATGAATGAATAAACAAACAAACCTTGAGTCAATTGCAAAGCAAATAATAAATAAATCTTAAATTATTCATTAAATTTTATTACCATTAAACCTTTGTAATTTTCTCATATATTTACTGGCTGCAATTTTTAAGCTGTGAAAATGCAAATTTCAAATTGCTGTTTCATTTAAAACCACTACCTGTATACAGTATTTTTATTAATGTTCCCTTGTGGAGTAAGAATGCCTCGAATCTGCCTACTTTATACACAGATATGGATAGTTTAATGCATTCCCTCCATTTATGAATACTTTTTTTTCCCATTAAGAAACTATTTAAAGGATTTTAAAGACTGATATCGTTCATTAAGTTTTTTTCATTCATTAGTAACCTGGTAAATTAGGTGCAATAAGCAGGAAAACAGCTCACCTTTTTCCAGATGGGAACGGTCGATTTCAGTGCGTTTATGCAGTACTGCACCGCTTCCAGAGACTCTGTCCGATGAGGTGAGGAAATGCCTATGATTACACTGGCTTCACTCACAGGGACAACCCTGAAAACCAGAACAAGTCATTCCAGTGAACTGCTTTGATCAATATTTGATAGCTCATGTCCCAACTGCATCATATTGCAGAATGCTATAACAGCTCACAGTATTACAACTGTTGAAATATACTTCACAGAAGATATATAAATCTCAACTACAACAACAACGGGGCATGAGAGGGATCAAAGTATTAGCTTTATGAGATGTCATTGTCCATCACCACTGCTCATTAATCAAAGGTTTGCAAGGGGAAAGTCATGCCCACATTGACTAGAATGTCTGCATAATTAATAATGTACTCTATGCAGTTTCTAAGTATAGCATTAAATGTCATAACAAGAGAAGTCTCACCCAAGTCTGTGATGTACGCAAATATTTTGCACAGTTGACCACTTTTCTCTTATATTTTTGAATATTTTTTTCAGCTCTAACTCTGCCATTGAAACATATGCTTCATATTCTAACTGAATAACCTTCTTCCCCTCAAAACTGTTCCTTGTGGTTCCTAAAAAAAAAAGCACATTTATTTAACATTTTAAATGTCTGCAATTTAGTCATTTGGGTGTTTGCCCAACATTTAATGCAGCACACAACTTTGTTTACCCACCAATTTTCACTAAAGCAATTCAGCAGGACCCCTTCAGGAACAGGAATATAATATTGCTGTGCTACTTGTTACATGTCACCATCACTCACAAAAATCACATTAAATGTATTTGGCAAAATTTTGGCTGTATACCCACCAATAAACATAGACACTGCTCCACAAGATGGACATAACACTGCGTCAGAAACAGCATCGGCTGAGAGCTTGTCATGTGTAAGTTTTATGAGGTCCTGGGGACCTCTGTTGGTACCATTCATATCTGCAAAAGACAACCAGACCCAGATTGAAAATGCATTTTCTTGAGAATACAAAAATTATGCAATATGCAATTAACGTCACCTAAAGTGAATACGTATAGTACTGTAGAACCTTGGAACCTGAACGCCTCTTAACTCAACTAACTTGGACATCGAACAGGTCTGATTATTTATTTATTTTTATTTTTTTTATACTTAAACCTCGACCAAAATCTTGGAACTCAATTGTTCCTGCTAAAACTTGAATGGGTCAAGACACATTCAACTTTACCAATTCAGACCTCGAATGGGTTGGTCAAGAAAAATCTAGCCGCAACTCGACTGAAAGCTTGGAACACAACAAAAAAGACCTGCTAAAGCTTGTACAGATGGAGACGCGTCTCCCCTTCCAAACAATTACCCCTCCATCCTGCCTCCTCTCCACCTGCCACTGCCAGTATGCCATCAGCTTTTGTATGTGTGATTTTTCATGTGAGTATTTGTTTTATATTGATTGTTAATGCTTTTTATCATTAGTTAGGTAGGTAGATAAGTTTAAATAAGCAATCATTTGGGGGTCTGGAATGGATTCAATTCATTTACATTATTTCATATGGGGAAATTTGACTGGGAGCTTGACCAAATTGCCTCTCGACCAATGTTCTGGAATCAATTAGGTTTGTGTTCCAAGGTGCCACTGTATTTGGGTGACCAGACAATCCATGTCAGGGAGGACCCTTTGAACTACTTCAGGTTTTACAAACTACTTTAAAACTGAAAGGTTCCTGTGCTTGACTAAATAATTCAGTTCTTCTTGTGCTTTGACTGGTTTGTTGCCATGATTGAAAGACTCCTTTAGCTGTTCCACATTACCGTTAGTGACACATGCATGATTACAGGACACTGACCAAATCAGCACATAGCAAGAACTCGGTGCTTAAGTGAAGACCAGGTCCTTTTCATTGAAATGGTAGTTTGCAAAGCCAGTGCCTGTTCACAGTGTCCACCCATACATGGATTATCTTCAAATTATTTTCTTAATTATGTACCATGATTTAAGTTATGATTTGACTGTATGAGTACTACCCTGGCTTTCATGAAAACAATACTATAGAACACCTAGCACCCAATAGAATGTGATGAAATACTCTATTTACTTTGCTACCCTACTCTGCAAATCTATCACAAACAGCAGAAACAGTGGGCAGTGTTGGCTTAATGGTTAGGGAAGCGCACTGGTAATTGAAAGATTGGTGGTTCAACTCCCTGACCAGCAAGGCACCACTGAGGTACCCTGAGCAAGGTACCAGCCCCAAGCACTGCTCCACAGACGCTGAATTGGCTGCCCAGTGCTATGTCACGTATGGGTTAAATGCAGAGGACACATTTCGTTGCTGTGCACTGTGGTGTCTCATCTCTAAATTATTTTTTTTTCTAAGATACAATAAAGAGTTCATCACTCCTTTTTACAGCCCAAAATCGGAAAAAGCGGTGATGGTATGGAAAATGCTCCTCCTGGGGACTCTCTTGTTCTGCTGGGGGACTTCAATGCTCACGTGGGCAATGACAGTGAGACCTGGAGGGGCGTGATTGGGAGGAACGGCCCCCCCGATTTGAACCCGAGTGGTGTTTTGTTATTGGACTTCTGTTCAAGCATAAGGGTGTCCTTATGTGCACTTGGCATCAAGACACCCTAGGCCGCAGTTCAATGATCGACTTTGTGGTTATGTCATCGGACTTGCGGCCGCATGTATTGGACACTCGGGTGAAGAAAGGGGTGGAGCTGTCAACTGATCAGCACCTGGTCGTGGGTTGGCTCCGCTGGTGGGGAAGGAAGCCGGTCAGACCTGGCAGACCCAAGCGTATAGTGAGAGTCTGCTGGAAACATCTGGCAGAATCCCGTCAGAAGGAGCTTCAGCTCCTACCTCCAGCAGAACTTCACCCATGTCCCGGGGAAAGTGGGGGACATTGAGTCCGAATGGGCCATGTTCCGCGCCTCCATTGTGGAGGCGGCTGACCGGAGCTGTGGCCGTAAGG
>JAODLD010000124.1:12136976-12150669 GCA_026781065.1 Mormyrops boulengeri
ACCCCCCGAAAGCCTCAAAAGCAAAATTTTAAGGGGGTCTCAAGATCGGTATTGCGCAACAATAGGGAGATGGGAACCCCCCGAATATTGACGGATATTTCGCACACTGATTATAAGACAGAAAAAACCAGCAAGTGCCTATGACGTAATACCTGCACGTTGAGGCTTGCTTGGTGGGGATTCGGGCCAGTTATATGTAAAGTGCTATGTGACAATGACTGTTGTTAAAAGCGCTATATAAATAAAACTGAATTTAATTGAATTGTTCAGAGGCTGCAACCAACAGGATAAGAAAGACTTTGGAATTTGGGTGGGGGGGGGGTACAAATTTATTGGGGGGGATGAATGAAGCCAAATCAAGTATCGCGAGGTACTGGCTCACTGCCAGCGCAAACCAGCAGCAGCATGTGGGAGTCAACAATTTACGCAATACACTTGGGGTTAAATACCCAGAAACATACATACTCCACAGCAAAATTCACATGCTTAACACTTACTATTTACAACACAAAGGCAGTGGGCTGTACTTAATGGCTTAATGGTTAGGGAAGCGCGTAATTGAAAGAGTGCTGGTTCGAATACCTGACCAGCAAGGCACTACTGAGGTAATCTGAGCAAGGTACCAGTATGTCACGATGTCACATATGGGTTAAATGCAGAGGACACATTTCGCTGTTGTGCACTGTGTGCTGTGGTGTGTCAACAATGACCACTGATCACTAAATTCTAATTAATTCTAAATACATACAATTAGGCTTCTTCATGAAGTAACTGTGAAGGATACTAGTACTGTAATTACGAGTTGGTCCCACAGTATGATAATACATCCAAATAGGCTGGTTTGTAAACAGACAAAAAAAATCACATTCTATGTCATGGATTCAAACCAAAAATATGATGGTATGACATTTTGGCCATATCGCCCACCCCTAAATACATCTACAACAATATGCATGCAAGCTAGCTTTAATGGCTCCTAGCCAGCCCTTAGCCTAATATGGAACAATTGAAACAAATTTAGGATGTCTCTGCAGGGCTCTAATAAGATTCTAATAGGATTTCTCTGGGGAAATCAGCATGCACATTTATTATATAAATGGTTATAATTTCCCATACACAAATTTACTTGATCACTTCTTTTATTTATAGATTCAAGCCATGAAGTAAAGACTATATCAATTAACTGTATACCACGGGGGGAAATAGCCACTTTCAGAGTGAAAATGACCACAGTACAGTTACCTCAGTATATGAGAACTACCCTCCACTGAGGGGAGGAATGACAGCAACTTCTTCCCCAGACTGCAGGATCACAGGCTGATTTCCCAATTCAACGTACTCTTGACGCACTGCAAGGATAACTTGCTCACGTAACATACAGAGTCTGAAAAGACAGGAACCTTTCAGAAACAGGCCCACGCTCATAATTCCACTGAGAATTAAAAAACCTTCAGACAGCTTGTGTCCTAATACATATACAGCTCGTAGTGGTACACACATTATTAATACATACAGATACATAAAAGAGAACTATTTTCATAATTAATTTTCTTGGAAAATCAAACTCGCATTCCATACCTAAACAGAGAAGTTATTTATATGTGCGAAAATAAATCAGAAACTTTGTAGTACATGTACCTGGGATGTCGTCTCACTAGCTCCTCCCACAGCTGCAGAGATGTTAATTCTTGAGGAACACTGATGTGCTCTGAACGAAGTCCTGTTATTTCAGCACTTCTAGCAAAATATAGGACCACAATCTAGAAACACACAAAACACTAATGTACGTGACACTGTTAATATCCTATAGCATATACTTATCATTAATACTACAGCATTCACTTGTGTCATATTTCAGACTGGTGTTAAAACTTCTCACTTCTTGGGTCCCATTTGAATAAAAAACTAATTGCATCACAAGTAGGGCTGCAACAACTAATCGATAATGTTAATTTGATTGGTTGCATTTTTGGGGTTTGCTGCATAAATTGCGTATCATTACATCACTTAGCAACATTAATACTGATGTACTGAAAGCCTAGCTCATACTTCACTTTTCTGCATGCCATTATGTTCCACGTACAGACTCTTGTGTACTTCCTACATTTGTCTGTGGACACAGACAGCCACAGTTGGGACACACATACAGCAATGGTATTACACTATACTGCCAGGAAAAAAGTACCAATTCATACCTTTGAGGATACGTTACTTGTCACTGGGGTTGTACCCTCAAGGTTCTGCTAATTGTACCCTTGCTGTAGGTAACTGTACCTTTTAGTCTGATTTAAGGTACAGAAATGGACTCTTAGGAACATTTTTATACCATTGGGGGTACATTAATGTTGTTTGTACTTTGTGGAACAAATCTGTACCAGGGCTGTACCTCCTGAGAGTATATACCAGCAGAGGTCAGATGTAGTCAAGATTTAAAAATGAAAACTGTGGATCTGTGTTTCTATGCCACGTTGTCACTTTAAATAGAGATGCTCTACACTGTGTAAAGTTTCTTACAACTGTGAATACCTTTTTTAAGCATTTGCACTTTTCTTTAAACCCTGTGTTTTGGTACAACAAAT
The DNA here is from genome assembly GCA_026781065.1 of Mormyrops boulengeri. NCBI lineage: Eukaryota > Metazoa > Chordata > Actinopteri > Osteoglossiformes > Mormyridae > Mormyrops > Mormyrops boulengeri. The sequence goes on from JAODLD010000124.1 coordinate 12,139,556, forward strand.
CATTACATCAATAACTGCATGTGTCAATTAGGAACAAACACAGTATTTTCTTTTGAACTGTTTAGAACAAATTCCATAAAATCTACCTTTACAACGAGACTTGTACTCTAACAAAAAGCCCAAGGAGCGCAGGAACACAAATACAAAAATTAAAGTATACTTTAAAACGCTGATGCAGTTATTTAGAAATACAGTTCATGCTAGCAAGTCAAAAGACCTAGGCAAAAAAGCTCTGATATGTAAATTTTGAAAACAATGATGTTTTACTATCAGACCTGGGGGGTGTTCCTCGAAGCAGGATTAAGGGAAAGTCTGACTTATTTCGACGAGTCTGGCTCATTTAAGTGGGAGTTCCATTTCATCAACGTGTCTTAAATGAATCCCCGCTGAGCTACCATGGTAACTTAGGCGAGCGAACAAGTCTGCTAAGGACCAGGTTAAGTGTCTCACTTAGTTAAGCGTTGTCTCAAAGAACGTCCGACGTGTGGGAACAGATTCCCAAAAGATCGTTCCGTCTGACAAAATTCCGCGATCTCACTACTCATGTCATGTAATCTGTTGAATTATGTGTCCTCATCTGTCATAATATTTTACATTATCTGATTGAATTATTTTGTTAACCTGTAAGGTGTACCAAAATGACAAGATTTCGTTTGAGTTAGCGGGAGTCTTGTATATATGTATATAAAAAAATGGAACCCTGTAGTCGGTGCTGTGAGTAAAAGCAAGACAAGAAAGCAGAGAATGAAAACCATCTTTTCTGAAGTAATCCTCCGCATGATACTTCCATAATATGGATAACAGAGCTGAGATTGCAACATAATCAATATAATAAAGCCTATTAAAATCACGTCTCAGCATTCCAATTAATTCCAAAATAATTACAACAAAAGCTTACCCATATTACAAAGGTCAAACATGAAATGCAATGACTGAAACTGGAAAAAAAAATTGGTTAAAATAATATGAACAGGAAGATATTTTTATATTTTGTTTAGTCAGTATACTTTAAAAGTTTATTAATACAAAGCAAAGACAAGATTCAGGTTTTTGTGCAGAACATTTCACATGGATGTGATTGAAAGTACTTTACAGAGATCAAATAATACAGAATAACATTACACAGTAAGAATGACACATTAACTCAACCCAGAAGATTCCCCGTTGCCTATGGGGATCAAACCAGGGGATTTTGCGACAGCATAAACCACCATGCCACTGTACTAGGCACTTGTAACATTTACATAACTTATGCATTTAGTCTGTCTGCAATGCTTTCCCCAGCCAACTCCCTGGCTTTATTTATGGCCACAGTATTGCTGTGGCAGGTATAACTTTATAACAGCATACAGTATAAACAGTATAACTTTTTTAGCGATTACATCTTTGTATTCTTCATACAGCTCCATCAGCAGTATTTGTTCTGCGGCGGGAAAAAAATGCTCTCGTTCTACACGCTTTCCAATTCATTTGATTGATCTATCATTCATCCATTCATTTGGGCTTCTTAAATATCTCGGGTGTGCACACTAAGTGAGACTATGAGCCTTGATTAGTTACAGCTGAACTGCGTTAGTGGAACGACATGAGGCTAAATTTAGAGAAGTTGGCGCTAGTTTGAGTCTGACTTTTTTGGGAAAGTCTGACTTTCTTTAGCTACTTTCATGGAATACCCCCCTGCACTATTTAATGCTAAACATTAGAAATGCAGATCTTCGTCTGATCAAAGTTACCTAGCCTATATTATTTGGCACAAATCATAAATTCAGAATTTAATGACTCACTCAAAGGGTGAATAACTATAAAATGTCATTTTAAAATGTCAATTGTTTTTAGTCAAGGGGGAGCAACAAAGCAACATATCATTTCTAAACATACTAGTTTTCTTTAGGAAGCATAAAGTATAACAGAATTGTTTCAGGAAAAAAAAATACCAGGGTCAATATTATCAGCACGATGAAAGACTGACCTTTTTGTTGAGGCATAGCACAAACCACTGCTGTGCAATGATGTGCTTTAACTTTGTAATGCTCAAACCTTGTGAAAATCAAGCTTTTCACACACAGTTAAATGGAAGAGGGTTTGCAGCATCAAGGGTTTGAGCTGTCACTTCAGAAAGCATCATGCCAAAAACAAAAGAAATCAGTTTAGACTTGAGTAAAGAATTGTTGATGCTCACAAAGCAGGAGATGGATATACAAAGTTATCACAGTGTTTCCAGGTGTCAAGAACTGCAGTGAAAAATATCAAAAAATTCAAAAAGAGCCACACAGTACAGAGCAAGCCTGGCAGAGGTAGGAAGCAAAAGATTTCAAAAGACTCTGGAAAGTAAACTAGTGAGATATGTGTCTAAATACCCCAGAACAACTGCCAAAACACTAATGAATGACTGAGCCAAGTCAGGAATTGTAGTCTCAAAGAAGACAATCACTAGAACCCTGCACAGGAATGGACTGCGAAATTGCAGACCAAGAAAAACTCTACTTCTGTGGAAGACTGAAGTATGCTAAGGACAATGATTATGCATACTGGAAGCGCATCCTTTGGTCAGATGAGACGAAACTAGAGCTTTTTGGCCATAAAGATGCTGCTTATGTTTGGAGAAAGAAGGGAGAGGTGAAGAACCCAAAGAACACTGTCCCCACAGTGAAACACGGTGGTGGGAGTATAACGCTGTGGGGATGCTTCAGTGCATCTGGAACTGAGAATCTTGTCAAGGTGGAAGGAACCATGAAGAAAGAAGAATATGTGAAGATTTTGAATGAGAACCTCAAGCTGTCTGCAATAAAACTGGGTCAGAGTTGTCGCTTTGTCCTCCAACACGTACCTCCAGAAGACCAAAGTGAACATTATTGACCGACCCACACAAAGCCCTGACTTGAATTGCACTAAAAATCTGTGGGGTGAACTGAAGACCAAAGTCGATGATAGAAGACCATCACATCTGGAGGAGCTTGAGAGATTCACCAAAGAAGAATGGGCTGGGATTGCTCAGGAAACAACGAATGGCTGCCGTCTGTTATCCAGCGAAAACAATACTCAGTTTGACTATTAGCATAATTTTGACCCTGGTAGGTTTTGTGAAATAATTTTGTTTCTGTGTGCAAAGCAAAATAATGTAAGCATCTGAAATAAAACTAGGATGTTTGGAAAAGCTGTTTTAAAAATTCCTTGCTCTATTTAACAGCGAACAAAAATAAAATTTTCATAAGGGGGCTATTAATTCTGCCCTCATCTTGTACAACCTTTATATGACTGTATATCTTTTGAGTAATTAAGTATTCAGCTTTTATTTTCTCTAGAGCAGGGGTCACCAACATGGTGCCCCCAAGGACCACATGAGTCGCCTGCAGACCTGATCTAATAATAGCACAACTCACCATTGAGCAGCGTCTAAAATTTTATTTTATCCTGTTGCTATTCTTCTTTAATCACATTTGCATTTATATAGATTTGAAAATGGCAATACTGTATTTTTTTAAAAAGCATTTAAAACATATTTATTATACATGATTTAATTAGAGTGTATCAAAAAGCCCTTCGTATGGCTCTGTACCCATGAAGTAGCTCTCAGTTTCAAAAAGCTTGGTGACCCCTGGTCTAGAGGTAAATGCTGTGATGATTGCCCTTTGTAGTTTTACTAATGACTTTACAAGGGTGAATAAACCCGGAAATTTGCTTTACATTATGTTTATTCTTTTGCTCTCTTGTTCCAAGTAGGCAGGGTGAAGACTTTCAAATTCTCTTCTGTCAAAGAGCTGCAAGAACTAGAATAGAAACTTGTAACTTTTAATAAAAGTAAAACTACATTAATCCTCCGCCAAAATGACCTTCAATTTAAAAATAGATTTCAGTTTCCATAATCTATCAAAAAGCATCTGTAACACAACAAATCTCTAACAACTTAATCTTCATATGCATGTTCACTGAGAAACGTTGTACGATCCGTCATTAAAGTAAAATAAAATGTACACATCCATAACCCTCATGTGTTTACTTTTAGATCACTCCACTGCACCGCTGAAAACGTACAGCGACAGTTTCGAGCAGATTCTACTTTCCCACATTTTGTGACCAGCGATCGCAGATAACACCAGGTTATACCACACCTTCCTGCGAATAGGCACTTCTTGCGGTATATTCGGGATATATTCTTTTTATTAAATGCCATTTCAGTGTCACAAAATAACCCGAATTTTAGACCACAGTACCTTTGCGTCAATTCACAACACACTACCCGGCACCAGGCTGTCCAAGAGAATTAAAACAACAAATTATGCACCTTTACATTCGGTAAAAAGCTTACCTCGGTATTCATTGAGAAATTAAGAAATACAACAAAAACATGCTGAACTTATGCTTCACCGTAAAACAAGACAAAACCCGCAAGAACCTTATTAACTTCCTGCAGCTCTATCAGGTGACTAGAAAGCAGGATATACGCTGTGGTCACGTGGTGAGAAATGTCCAAGCCTTCGGATAGTCTTCGAACAAAACGGGATATGCGTGTGTTTATTCAGCTGAAAGATGTTTATGTTTGACGTAATATGTTCTTCGGGTGTTACTTCGCAGGGTTTTGTTACCATTTTTTTGTAATTTGAATATTTAAATGTGAAATTTAATTTGCCGATATTTGCATGAATGTTTTGGGCCAAGCTCATTTCATATTCATTCAGAGCTGCTTTTCCAGTTCAGAGCAGTGGTTATCATAGAAGCTACACATACGTTATCTGTATACGACAATAAAACTTGAAACTTGAAACTTGAACTTGTTGGGATTAGGGTTTTTCACATACAAATGAATGGACAGTCCCCACAAAGATATGAATGCAAACTTAAGACACAGACTTAAGTCATACACACACACAACAGTACATTATTATTGCAGAATATTTTGGAATATAACAATCTGTCCTTCTATCCACCTTGTAACCGCTCATCGTTAACATTTTCTATGAATTCCATGTTTATAAAAATCTATGAACACATTCCTAACACATAAAGCATTACAAAGATGGCTATAAATATTTATAAAAAGACATAACATTTTATAGTCGTGTTTATTATGTAATATGAATGCTTTATGAAACTCTTATCAATAATGTACTGTAGATGCCTTCATAATGCAGTACAAAGCATCCTTAATTCTTATACGTATATCATACTTAAGCCATTTGTTTAAGAATGGTTGGTAGTTGAGAATCTTTTTTTGTCCACCAGGTGTCACAGTAGGACAATATTTGTGACGGTTTTCAGCCGCGTACTGGCGCACATTTAAAATCACACGCTCTTAATGTGCCTGTAACGCGTGTTTATTTTTTTGACTGGTAATTTGTATGGCAGAATTTACAACACTTATAATAAAACTGGTAACCACCTAGTATGCACAATGAGTTACGCTTTTAATAATATATATTGAAAAGAAAAAATAATCACTAATTCGCGCCCAACATACTATATATTGTTATTCCAAGTAAATATGATCGAGTGCAACTTTAGGCAGCATGTGTTAGCCTAATGTAGGACCTACGTTTCAGACACCCCGCTAACCAGTTTGTTCTGTCCGTCACACCCTAGTTACAGGAGGTAGTAGAATTAAGTGATTTTTTTTCTAACGAATGTGTCTCCCGGGAAGCTAGGTTACGTCATTAAGTATTTCATACTGTTCCGTAGAAGAGGCTTCTCCTAACCTGATCGATGTCAACGTAAGACATGTCACTGGTACTATTAAAAATCTTCTGCCTTATTCCAGGACTCGGCAGTCACAATTGGTAGTTTTAAAATAAATCATTTGCAAATGCAATACGTTAATCAGTGCTCAGGTCGTACTTACATTTATGTTGATATTTTAGTTTTATTGTTTCATATTATAATTGTTCGAGCCCTTTCACTCCAGCATACAACAAAGACAGCTTTTTCAGTCACGCAACACTCTGACATATATCTTAACGATAATGATTATGAATGGGAAAGCGTAAATGTTATACGTTTAGCTTTAACTTTCACTATTCTACTTCATACCCTTTTCAGTTTGAAAACAGAACCGAGTCTAAAGAACATGAAATCAATTAGCCTACGCCTTTGTATACTGAACAAGCATAACCCATCGTAAGCAATTGAATCAATATTAAACAAAACCCTGGCACCCGCTTATCTTTCAATGCCAGTATTATGTGTTTTAGCCGTCTTATGATGGTGTTATTGATACAGGCCTGGTATGCCCAATTCAATGAGTCTTGAGGTAGCAGATACTTTACTTCAATGAGCACTGTTTGACTCATTAAAAAACAGTGGATGTACCATAATGCCCAAGTAATCGCTTCAACAAAGCAATTAAAAGCCGGAGTTGGTGGGGAAAACGTCACAAGGACAGAGAATTCTTAACGCAGACTATGTGAGTACTGTTCTGTTTTATGAAGGCTGCACAGTACCTTAATTATAAGATTCAATTAGACGCTTCACGAATTTTAAAAACCTGATTTATAATATCATTTTAATATCAAGTCAGTCCAGGTCTTATTGTAAAGCAATATTTTATGCATCTGTCATTTGAATGCACACGCATTATGCATTTAATATATTTCCAACCATTAAATGCTGCGACGTTAATGACCACCTTTCCATCTTAATACGAAGTAAATACAACGCAAAACCAGTGAAAAGTGCCCCCATCCCTTAAAATCCCCTAGTTCCCCCTAACATTTGACGTAAATGAATACCGACAGCCTTTTTGCACCGATTACCTTCACATGGGCAGTGATAATGAGGCCAGCAAGGCATCGGTTGCAATGACGTGCTGGTGCTTCATTACAACCAGACGACATGCAGTTCTAACTGTCTGCACATAGGGGGAGCCGAAAGCAGTCTGCGAATTCCTGCACAAGAGTGTGACTACCTTAAGTAGCTGTCATACCACAGCCCGTGGTCTTGTACATGTAAACAATAAAGCGGTCACTCTTTCCCGAGAGACGGATGTTTAATGTGTAGCCCGTTAACTCTAGGGAGTAAAACCTATTTAGTAACCAGGTTGAGTATATTTAAAAGTCTGACCTGACTGGGACACCCAAACAACTGTCTGCTCTATTATTAGCACGTCTCTATTCTGATGTCTACCCTTGTCTGTCTATAAAGATCTCATTGCCATAAAGCACGTTTATTAAAAGACGAGCTATTATCTGCCGTTGATGGAAAACCGTCTGTTGTCGCGGAACATTTCTAAGATGGAAGAGCTGATAAAAACAGCATAAAACAATTTTACATTCAATTATCTAACTTTTGCTTTATATTTCATTTACGGAGTATGTAGATAGGGGACGTTGCTCTTGGATTAAATTGCAATTAAATGTCCGACAGGGACTTCTTCACTTTTTTCACGTTGCGGATACAAAGGACCAACCTACATATTGGCAAAATGTATCGATTCTGTAACAAGAAAAATAATTTTACCCTGGGAAATCGAAAGCTCTACGCGTGTATAATTTTAATATGATCTCTAAAGAAATGGTTTTGTGAGAGGAAATGAAGTGATACGATTGCCTAAATTCCTAACCAACAAAATGATGTAAAAGTAATTAGATTCCATCAATAGTGCAACTTGGCATATACGTAGAGGTACATGCAACGTATAATGCCATTCTTAGTTATATTATTTGGTATCTCGGCAATGTGGGACAGTCATACTGTGAACACTCTTCGGCATGGTTTTGTAAACTACTGTGTGAGATAAAGTACGACTTACGATGTCACCTGATTAGAAGTGGGGGAAAAAACTAAAAAAAAAAAATCTTTCTCCCCACCCCCACCGATTAGAAGCCCGCCCACCACAAACAGTCGGCTGGAGACCCCTTATAGATTTAAAAAGAGAGACTGCATCCACAGTCTGACATTCATTCAACACTGCCATCGTAAGCAGATTACTTTCAGTAGTGCACTTTGCCATACTATGCTAAGGATGCTAAAGAAATATCAGCTTCACCCTGGCATAATTGTATTGTCTATATGGCTTAGTCACCTCATAGAAGATCACAAAGTGCAGGGTAAGTAATTCCAGTTATTATATTTTAAAAATGAATCAAGATTGGCTGTGTTTATTATCTAAAAAAAAAAAACACGTAGCTGGAAATGTGGCTATGGGACTGCGAGACAGCGTTCAAACTTTTCAAGAGCATGCAGAATGACTACCAGGCAGTTTTCATGTGTCTTGCAAACAGGAGAAATGTGTTTTCAGAAGGGAGTGATGGTTATAAAAGGCGGTTTAAAACTAGTTTAAAGTGGACGGAACAGGCAAAGTTTTTAACTTTAATGAGTTGCGGAATTTGGCAGAACAGTAATAGACTATTAAAACCATTTTTTTTCTAACTAATACGATGTTCTGTTTGAAATGGTTGCCTATCAAACAATATTTGATGTAATAACTTCACGTGCCCATATATTATTAATAAGGTATCTAAATATACTATTACAATCAGATAATCCTAGAGACCCCTGCTGTCTGAAGTAGTGCCAGTCTGTCAATGCAGCTGCAAATAAATGTAGCCACCCAGGGTACGGTCGACTTTTTCAGAAGCGTATGTTTATGATTTTAAGTTGATTATGTTGATAATTATGTTGATTATTAACGTCTTTATGATTTTGAAATATATGCTTCAGTCCTGGCAACTTTTGGCGCCTAAATAACTGTTATTAAAACGCAGAAAAATGTTCTCATCTACACAGGACCGTATAGCAAACCTTGACGGACTGGAAACCTGTATGTGGAGTTACATACAGTAATTAGTTGTATTATTTAGCTATAGTTTTTCTTTCTAACTGTTAAGATTTGACGTTTCGAACGGTGCCATTTATCATCGGGAATGAAAATGCAATGTTTATTTCCATGTAAATTCATTCACTTATTTCTCAAGTATAACAGAATTAAACATGGTATGAACTTGAGATGGTTGTGTTGCTTCGCATTTTAGTGTATTTTTTTACATTTCAAATATGTCTTGCGTTTATATTGGTCCGGATTGATACATATATAGGTCAATATCTAAATTCTTGTTGAGGGCACGGGCGATCGAGTGTCGAAGAGTCGCGTTAGGTTTCCCGATCGGGAAATTGTCGACGGCTTAAAGGACCATACGGAATTCATGCTACACGTGTTGAGTTTGGGTCGCTGACTTAAGAAATTAACTCGCCGGGGGATTTTCGCAGCTGGTAACTGCTGGCTGCAGCAAGGCAAGAACGGAAGATGCCAGTTTCTATACATGTACGGGATGAGCAGAGAGGAATGCTGTCGGAGTGGCAGACTGGGTACTTCATGGACCGAAGAAGATGTACCAAATGGCACGTTGTTTCGCTGGACGGTCTTCAGTGGAGGGGCTCCTAATTGTATACCTTGCAAAGGTATGTTTTAAATAAATAAACTGAGTTCAGTCCGGAAATATTTTTAAATTTGGAATTACAGTGCAGGAGAGGAGACGTGTGATTCGTATTGTTTACATAACAGCTTTTTAAATACGTGCGCATGTTGTACGGAAATAGATGATGCAATAAATTAAAAGAAACATGTGCGATCGAGGCTGTAGACAACGTCTGGCAGATGTTATGTAACGAATTACTTCACTTTCAGAAACGTGTGACAACGTGGATTGCGGTCCAGGAAAGAAGTGTAAAATGAACAAGAGGAACAAACCGCGCTGCGTCTGCGCCCCAGACTGCTCCAATGTCACCTGGAAAGGTCCCGTGTGTGGGACAGACGGAAAAACTTACAGAGACGAGTGCGCCCTGCTGAAAGCAAGATGTAAAAGTCACTTAGACCTCGAGGTCCAATATCAGGGAAAATGCAAAAGTATGTCAACCGACATCCCCAGGGAAATACTGGCACCTGTTGCCAGGATCATTTGGCTGCTACTCTATAGTGTTCGTTTTGAAGCATGCCACCGCACAAAAGACAATCTAGAGAGGGCAACGATGTTTTGCGAGCGTTAATCATTGTATGCCGTTTTTTACAGAGACGTGCAACGATGTCCTATGCCCAGGCAGTTCAACGTGCGTTGTGGATCAGGCCAATAATGCGCATTGTGTGACGTGTAATCGGATTTGCCCAGAAGGAACGTCGCCGGAGCAATACTTGTGTGGAAACGACGGAATCATCTATTCCAGCGCTTGTCATTTGAGAAGGGCAACCTGCCTTCTCGGCAGGTCCATTGGAGTTGCGTACGAAGGGAAATGCATAAGTAAGCACTGCTTGACATGTCATGTATTGCAGTATTTGATTCTATTTATGCATCTGTCCTATGAAACAGTTTTTACTCCAGTTAATTGACTGCATATAACAAGCTGTGCCGGGAACTACGGGGCTTAACCATGGCTGCATAGATACATACTTAGCTTTTTAAATTCTTAATGAATCATGTTACTTACTAAATGGTTTATATCAAAATATATCTATAATAATAAAAGGCGGTAACTTTGACTTTTGGTTTTTGGTGAATATTTATATCACTTAAAGCGCTTACCCTGGTCTTTTTTCCGCAAACCACGTATTCCTGTTGTTTACAGTTATACCATGTCTCCAGGCTTTACCTAGATCTATTAATGATAATGTAATACAGCAGAAATCTGAGCTAGGTGTAAACACACTTTAAATGTCACTCTCCAAAAACAGTAACCCCCCCTAACCGACCTTGTTGACTGTCTGCACGTGTTAAACAGCATGCTGTCTGCTTTTTGTCCCAGAGGCCAAGTCCTGTGCCGACATCCAGTGCAGCACAGGGAAGAAGTGTCTTTGGGATACAAGGATGGGTAGGGGGCGCTGTTCTTTCTGCGAGGAGGTGTGTCCAGATAGTGGCTCGGAAGAGGCTGTGTGCGCCAGTGATAACGCCACATATCCCAGCGAGTGTGCCATGAAGCGGGCTGCATGTGCTATGGGGGTTCTCCTGGAAATTAAGCATTCGGGATCTTGCAACTGTAAGTAATTCTGTGAAAGACGCTTCTGTGTTCTTTTAGAACACCCCCACCCTTTGTTCCTCCATACCCCTCCTCTGTTTAAACAACAGAATGGACCTGGAAATGGGAGTTTTTGCATGACATCTTGTGCTAGCTACATCCATTTTGCATTTTCTGCAACT
>JAODLD010000124.1:12167094-12198651 GCA_026781065.1 Mormyrops boulengeri
ATCTGGCTCCTCTCGATGCGGAGGAGCAGCGGCTCTACTCTGAGTCCCTCCCGAATGACCGAGCTTCTCACCCTATCCCTAAGGGAGAGCCCATCATAAGTAATCATAAGTAACCAAACAAAATATGAGACTTTTGGCATGTTTACATTTTTTGCTTGCATTCGCAGATCTTTGTGGGGACCTGAAAAATGGTCCCCACAACGTCAAAGTAACAGAATTATATTACACTGTGGGGGACATTTGCTCCCTACAATATAATATAAACCAATACACACACGCACACACACAGACACACACACACACACAAGAACCTTAACACTTTGTGATATGTTGTTAAGCACCTGTCAAAGATCACATAGTTCTGAAGGAGCCAGTAGGAAGTAATGGCAGAATGAAAGTGGCCTTACAGCAGGGTGGATACGGCTGGTATCTCAAGTATTCAGGGTATGTCTCTGTTCTGGCTTGCTGGTCTGACAAGTAGCAAATTCCCAGTTTAACCTCATTTTTGACTTCACTATGTAGGATAACACTTTCCATTACGAAACTAAATAATCAGCTTGCTTCAATTCCCAGAAGGAAATATTACTGGAAAAAAAATAGATTTCATTTCCTTTTCATAAGATTAACTCAAAAAACTGACAATAATAATTCCAAAGTTTAACAATAATTATACAGAAAATTCCCAAACAGAAAGAACTCACCACTATTAGATTCTTTGTGTTCATTTTTGTTTTGCCTGTGTGATACATGTCATTCCTGTTTTTATATGCCTTGTTGCAGAATGAATTTTTATGCTTATGAGAATAATACCATCCTCACATGTTCACTTATTATCTCTTAGATAAATGGTTTGTCTCCAGGGACACTCTTTGTATATATAAATTACTGTATGCTGAAGGGCACCGTGGGAAGTGAGAGTGATGAGGCTCTGGGGTTTGAATTCTGACGCCTCAGATGGGGGTGGGCAATCCAGGCACAAGTCACCCAAACCGGTCCTCCACCCCCACTGCCACACATCTCAAGTGTCTGTTTTGTCTGCTCAGCCAGGCCGAAAAATTTCAAGGTTTTGGCCAGGACAGAATGATATGACTGTTCAAAGTGGAGAGACAAGAGCTTTTATCAATTACCCACTTCATAGTCTCTAATTTGCCTAACACTCGAAGAGCATAAAGTCCTTGAAGAGCCCTACAGTACTAGTGATTCAGTGCTTTGTACTAATGGGAAAGATGAGAAATATGCAGTCAAAGATGCTGTGCCCTGTACACTATATTGCCATACAATAACAATTGTCACTGACATTATGTTTTTCATGATGTAATTAATTTTTTTTTAATTAAAATAAACGTGTTGTACAGTGCCAGACATTTTGGTGTTATAGCACATTTATTCACAGGGGCACTTATATGGGATGATGGAATAATAAGAATATGTATGTATTCTTCATCTTTTCATACAATTAGTAGGGTGTGGAGTAAAATCTTGAAACAAATTTTTAGGTTTTAATTTTCATCAGGACCATGGCAGAGAAGACAAAATTGGTCAGTGGGAATAGCTGGGAGATGTTTTGTAATTCAATTCAAGCTCATTTGAAAAACCCACATATTGTGTTGCACTTTAATTACCTCTGTACTCAGTCGCCTTTGTTCTCATCAGGCCATGTTATCATTGTCGCTGTGCTTGTAACAGGACAGCTGAGGTGTCTTTTAAAGCACCTTTCTGAGGACAGATGTTTTAGACTGCCAGCATGTTGCACAAAGACAACAACAATAAGGGAGAAAGTCTTCATTAGCTCTATTGTGAGCGTGTCAAAATGCATAATTGCTTTGAATGTGCATTTTCATAATCTAACAGTTTAGTACAATGCATTCCTTGTATCAATGTAGTGATATTGGTTAACGTTTTTTGATACTTACAAAATGAAGCCTTTTGGTTTGTATCAGTTTTTCACTGCCTGGTGTCTGACACAGTTTATTCTGACTCAACCTAACTGTTTTTGGGTGGAATTTTTATGAGGTATCTTAAAAATTAGAACAAGAAGATGGGGAATGTTTCTACTCTACATACCACAGTCCCTTAATTATGGTGGCATTACTTCCTTACTTTATTTGCTATTATTATCCATAGTGTTTATTCAATCACTCCAATCTGTCTCATTTTTATTCTTTCTCCCTCTGTCATGATCACTTAATTATTTTCACTGTCTTGTCTTCAATTTTAACAATAATAAAATCATACCTGCACCCTCGCAGCTGGCCCTTGCTTCACCATGCCAACAAACGGTGGCTTAACACCATAAAACCGGGAGGTGCCACCTGACACCAGTATCAACAACAGGAAGTTGGTGTGATGCACAGAGAGCCCACATAAGCAGCCAGCACCCAGCTTTCCTTTCATATTACCCACTGACTCCCTGATGCACAGCATGGGGGGCGGGGCGATTGGGATGTTTTCTGGCTGCCAGAGTCCACGATATCGACATGCAACTGGAGAGTGTAATTTCTAAAATTAGAAATGTTTCCACAGCGGTTGTACACACTGGCACAAATGACACTAAACTATGGGTCTCAGGAGCACTACACCACACATTTAGAAAGTAGAACCACATCCTGACCCTCTACCTGTCTGCTTGTAAGGGTGAAGAGATCAGAGTATTCATCCTCCAGTACTGCCATTCAGACAAGTCGGGAGAAAAGAAAAACTGCTTCATTAACAAGGGAAGAACCGAAGCCCGTTTTAATTTAAAAATGACATATCGCGATAAAAACCTGCTGTGATTTTACATGAGAATAACAAGAAATAGGATAACGAAAAAGTGGGTAACAAAAACACTCTAAATTGGATAAATGTTCAGAAATGGCAGTGTTCTCACTTTCCTCCTATGAAAATTTAGTTGTCTTCAGGGAACACGTTTTTAACTTATGTTATATTTTTGTGTTAAATCTGTAGATCTGTAGAAAAAAATGAACGATTCTCAAGACACCAAAAGATGTAATGATTACTCTTTAGTAGGGAAACCATTTCAAACCTTGTTCACCATCTGAAGTTTAAGATTTATACTTGCATTACATTTGAAATCCCATCAAAAATAAAAACAATTAAAAATCCAGTTTAATAATAAGCAGGACCCTAACTAGATAAAGAAAGTACAGTCTCTATATGAAGGCTTACACTTTTTCTCTTAAGAACCAAGGCAAGTAGAAAACACAAACAAACTGCTGTTGGGGATTTCCCAAAGTATAAATATCTTTCTCTGGTGTTGATATACTAGTACTATCCAACTTTCCATAATGACTTATCAAGTACAGAGTTTTGGGGATCAGACAATATTCTGCTATGTTGTTGCTGACCGTCTAGGAGCTAGAATTTTTAATGCATGGAACTATCTGTAACACTTATTTGGCTGGTAATTTTAGTTGAGAAGATATATTCTACGAATACAAATTATAAAGAATATAGAGTTTTTTATGAACCTCAGTTCTAAGTTCCACCTTACAAGACTAACTAATGAACACTGACATAGTTTATGGATAAGATTAATGATTTAACTCACTCATTGTTTAATTCTTAATTTGCTTTGTTTGAGTGTTACATTTTTATATTGGAATTTAGCTTTCACTGTCAAATATATACAATATTAAGTTAGGTTAAAACACATCTTCAATTTAAATAAAAACATACAAGCAATACAGGTGGATGATCAAAAAATATCGTAAATGATACTGTATTTATGTAAAGATATGTTTGTCACTAGTGCTTGTTTTCTTTTGAATATTTTCCTGTATTAGTTTTAAGATGCCTCTGTGTTCCTTATTGGATTACTTTACCTTCAGAGTCTCTTCTAAAACAGGAGAGGTATAAATTATATGAGAGATTAAAGCATATGGGACATTCGACTTAAGAACTGTGTTAGTGTATTAGCTTGTTGTCTGTCTGACTAATGGGATGGCATTGTGTCTGAAGACCAAAGCATCACAGCTATGTGAACAGTGTCAGGCTTCACACATCTCATATTACTTCCGGTATGTGAAAGAAGAACATTGCCAGCAGTCCAGGGCTGCATGTTAATGTCATAACCGTGTTTCCTAATTGTGGAAAGATGGGCCCACCATCTCTCTCATAAGGCTGGCTCTGATAACCTCTGTTTTACTTGATTAATCTCACCTACTTTTTATTGCTGTCATCTAGTTTTGTGTGTGCGTTTGTTTTTTTAGTAATCGACCCATATTAGAATTGTGCTTTGCCTTATACCCACCAAAACAACAATTTTTCATTTAGTGTTTGTTTGCTTGTTTTGGCTGTCGTAAACTATTGTGCCGAATGAAAAGGATACTTACTTTTAAATGTCTAAAATCTTTGTGTCACATGTTTGTGAGGTTGGTCCATGGTTCAATGGATTAGGATCCTGTGCCTTTGATCAGAAGGTCACTAGTTTAGATCTTGTGAGCAGCAGACTGATTTTACTATTGGGCCAGGTTCAGATAGTCCTGGGGGGACCGAAGCCCCTAACCCCCCAGGACTATCTGACCCTGCTTTCTCAATCGTACACCACTTTGGATAAATCAAATTGCTCTGGTTTTCCCACAGTTGTCTGCTTTACTGTTTGTTAAACTCAGTTACATGTAAAGGCAGCCTTACACTTCTGCATAGAATCTATACCGTACCCTGAGGCACACCTCTCCAGAAGTGTAATTACTACGGTATAGCATACATGGCTACACGGCTACCTACACATACATGTGTGTATTATCTTGAAGAACCAATGATACTTAAATGACGAGTGGCATTGGTCCAGGGGAAAAATTCCATTGTATATAGGGGTTGACTCTGAGCAATACCAAAGTGCCCTCCATATTGGTAATATTTTGGTTTTAATGTCAAATTCTCCATTTTTACTCCATTTTCCAAAAATAGAACGTGGGTTAGCTGTGAGCACCCTAATATATTTTCACAAATATTGATTTTATTTCCTGTCCCATGAGATCCTCATCTCATCAAACCCTGGAAATTGTTTAAGCACACTGCATGTGGGACAGTCTGGCGAGAAAAGGCACAGTTTATGCAGCAGTGTTGCCATAAATACAAAGTACCTGTTACAAGGTACCTGTTTTTATTTTACCATTTCACTGTGACCCAGTACTGGATAGGTGGTCTGGAAGACAAATAGATGGATGGATAAATTATTCTTAGAATTGTTATGGGTGCAGGGCATGGTGCAGGCAGAATGAAGGGATGATCCACTAGCAGCTCAAAGACAGAGGGGTTTATTACGAACAGAATTAAACAAACAAACTGAGAACAAATACCAAAAAAAAACAAAGACCACAAGGGGTTAGAAATAATGGCAAAACACTACAAACTAAACCATAAACAAACCTACACAGAGAAAGGGGTAATACAAAGACTAGAACTAGGGAGAGAGGCAGAGTAACACACAGACCAAATCACAATGACTGACTGGGGAAGCCAAAAAAGGCAGGCACTTAAATACAGTGATACTGAGGGCTAACAAAGGGCAGGTGTGAATAATCAAGAACAACCAATCAAACAGCAGGGCAACAGGTGGAATGAGCTGCAATAAATGAGCACTGGATAAGGAAACTCTAACAAAAACCAAGACTGCGAAAAGGACTAAAACCAGTACAAGCAGAACATAAGACAGAGCACTAGCACACTAACTCAAAACAGGGAAGCAATGATACTAATAACAAATACTAGGGGGAATAAACAGAAAATAAAACAGGTGAGGCTTGCCTTGAACCCACAAGCAGAGGGTTCTTAGCCTCCAAGTCACATACTCAACCTATTAAACTATGTGGCAGTTTCAAGAAGAGCAAAAACACACTAGGGTTGAAAAGCAAGAGACAGAAGGGGGAAAATGCAGAATGGCCAGCAATGGTTGCTGGCCAAACAGGGAAAGGTCAGAGGGCTGGGTCAGGCATGCACTGACCCTGACAGAATATTAGTTCCAATTAGTTTGAACTTGATAGATGTACATAAATGATAAGTTTAATTTTATTTGCCATTTGTACAAATACTGTATAGGTATATAGGAATCCTTTGGCTTTCCATATTCAATTGCACTCTCCTATGAGACACACATACAGTGCACTCCACAATTATCATCAAGAAATAATTATTTTTTAACAAAAACGGACTGGCATCCCTGGAAATTATAGTCAACACAATGTAACTGAAGCATGTTTCCCATGTAAATCGTACATCTTTGAGTTGATTGGAGTGTGTAGGGACATTCAAGCTGTAATCTATGACTTACACTATGACTGTGATTAACTGGGGTACAAGCATGAGGTGACACAGAGCCCAAATCCCCTTAGTTATCCATCAACATGGAAAAGATAAGAGAACACACAAACTAAATTAGGGAAAATGGTGTTGACCTTCATAAGTCAGGGAATGGGTATTAAAAAATAGCTACTAGCCTTAAAATGCCCATTTCTACTGTTAGGGCAATAATTAAGTGGACAACAACTGGAACTGTAACACACCTGCCTGGAAGAGGATCCAAGTTTATTTCCCCCCAATGTACAGTGAGGAGGATCATAAGAGAGGCAAAAAATCCCGAAGGATGACTGTTGGTGAATTACAAGACCAAATTAAATCTTGAGGTTACCACATCTCTGAAAAAATCAGATGCCCCCTTCATGCTAGCAGATTATTTGGAAGGTATGCCAGAAAGAAGCATTTTCTGCCAGTTAACTACAAACATAAGTGCCAGGAGTCTCTGAACCACTACTACAATTTTAATTGGAACCAAATTCAATGGTCTGATGAAACAAAAATGGAGCTTTTTGGTAATAAACATTCATGGTGGGTTTGGTGTAAAAAGAAGGATGGCTATAATGAAAAGAACCTTATCTCAACTGCAAAATATGGTGGAGGTTCTGTGATGTTGTGGGGCTGTTTTTCCTCCAAGGGCCCTGGAAACTTCCTTAGGGTACATGGCATTATGGACTCCATGAAATACCACGATATTTTAAATCAAAATTTGGCTGCCTCTGCCAGGAAACTAAAACTGGCCTATCATTGGATCTTCCAACCGGACAATGATCCACATCACATGTCCAAACCAACATAAAAGTGATTCGCTTAGTACAATATCAAGCTTCTGCCATGGCCATCTCGGTCCCCGGACCTGAACCCCATTGAAAACCTGTGGGCTGAGCCGAAGAGGAGAAAGCCTTGAACCCTGGATGATCTGGAGAGATTCTGTAAAGAGAAATGGTCTGAGATGCCCTGCTCTGTATTCTCCAACTTTATAAAATGTTATAGGAGAAGATTCAGTGCTGTTATACTGAAGTTGTACAAAGTATTAAATGCTGGGGTGCCAATAATTGTGGCGCACGTGTCTTTGTTGAAAATAATTATTTCCTGATGAAGGACTTGTTTTTCCTTGATTAATTTTATTTCAATGAAAGGTTGGATTTTTCTCATTTTTTTCAATGTGACATGAAGCTACTTCATGAAAAGGTGGATTTTTTTCAAAAATCCATCACGTTTTGGGTTTGAGGGCCTTGCTAAAGGACTCAACAATAATATGCCAATCTACAAGCCAAAGGATTCAAACCGGTAACCTTATGCTCACAGGAAACTTTACATTCACAACTTGCAGAGCCAGAGCAGTTGATTATACAGTGTAGCTGTCACAATCAGCACCCATCCAGCCCTGTCCTTCCTGTCTCCTCCCTGTTTGGCAGCAGGTGTTGCTGGCCATCCTGTCCACCTCCTTTTCTCCTCCCTTCAGCCCCAGTATGCCTAGTGTGTCCCCCTTCCCCGGACTGCTGCATAGCTCAGTGGGTTGAGTGTGTGGCTCAGAGTATCATCCACTCTCACGAGTTTGCAGCTGGCCAGTCTCCCCTCTTGGTTAATTTACATTGGTTTTATTTTCCTTAGTGTTTGGTATTATTTTCTGTGTTCCTAAGTTTGGTTTTCCCTTAGAATTTGGTGATCAGTGCTCATTGTTGACACACCACCGCAATGAAATGTGTGCTCTACATTTACCATATATGTGACATGGCAGGGGGCAGCTAATTCAGCACCTGGGGAGCAGTGCTTGGGGGCGGTACCTTGCTGGTTAGGGATTCGAACCAGCAATCTTTCAATTACAAGTGCACTTCCCTAACCAGCCACCACTGCCCTGAGTTAAGTATGTTGAGCTTGTATTTATTCCTAGATTTGTAGTGCAGTCAACCATCTGTTATGTTCCCTAGTTTCTTGTGCCATATATTAGTAATTTATTTCACCTGTTGCTCGTTGTCCTGTGCCTCGTTGATTGCGTGATGTTTTTGGTGATACGCACCTGTCCTTTGTTAGTTCCCGTTACCTGTGTATATAAGTGCCTGCCTTTGTTAATTTCCCTAATCAGTCATTGTGCTATGGTTTCCTGTCTTGTCCCCTTTTGGTTTCTTGTTGTTAGTTCTGTTTCTGTGTTATCATTAGCTTCTTAGGTTGCTCTGTTCTTTTTCACTGTTTGTTTTCACCCCTTGGTGACCTTTTATTTTGTGCTTTCCCTGTTTTGTTCCATTTTCTTAATAAACCTCTCTGCCTTGGAGTCGCAGTTAGATTGTCACACTTTTCCTGTCTGCGCCATACCCCGCTGTAACAGTAGCTATAGCTAGATAGATAACTAGATATAGATAAATTAGATAGACAGAGACAGAAAAAACATTCACAAATATTGTGGGGTTTCCTATTGCGCTGGAAATTATATTAGTAATGCAAGGATATGGGCCATGATTTTTCTCTTGGTATTTTTTAATTTTTCTTTTTGTGATTTTGGGAGCATTTCATGATTTGATAAAAGGAGAAAGCAATGATAATTTTTCTGAACAGAGCAAAAGATGATATTCAAAAGGTAATGGGCGCATATAAATATAGAACAATTAGAGTGTCTAGGGTGGTTGCAAAGGGGTGGAAAATTTCTGGAAACTTTTCTCCAGAAATTGGAGAATTTTGGAAATATTCCAAGCTGGAAACTTTCCAGGGGAATTAACTGGAATATATGGAAATTAACAAGAAAATTCCCACAATTTTACAACTCAAGTCTAGACTACCAAAACTTAATCCAAAATGGGTGGGATTATCATCCATATTAGTTACCAAACGACTTTAATTATTTGCAATCGTTATTCACTGGGTTAAACTAGGCAGTGACAGAAAGTATACCATATCTCACTGAACACGAGTGATGGTAACTGACTTCTGCTTGTAGCAGCTCAATGAGTCAACATTACTATGAAATGTTTAACATTCCCACAAGGTAGAATTTCCAGCTCTTACATATTCCTTAGTTATCTTCTGAGCTTATTACTGAAAATGAAACCACAACCATTCCATCTGTCTTCAGCAACCACTCAAACAAATACAGTAATAATTATCCTGAAGGAATATCAACATACTACAATAAAAATAGATTCTGGAAAATTTCACCTTCACACATAGAGCTGGGTTTGAGTATACAACTTTGGAGTTTGGAAATGGCAACATTAACTGCCAAGACACTGTATTATGCTTCAAAGCTGAAATGATTGGAAGAATATGTGTGTGTCAATTGTGATTGGCATGAAAAGATGAAAAGCGCTTAACTGAAAAACTAGGCAGAAATGTTTGATTCCTCAGAACCTTTATCATTCTGTATTTAATAGCTAGTGATGCTTATGCCAGTTTGCAATCAACTGATTCGATTTTATCCATCAACTGATCATTTTTATAAGATGATTAAAGGATTTAATGAGAAAGTGACATTAAAAAATTACATTTTATTGATAAAGAGAGGCAAGGCTACCTCTAAGCCTCATACAACTAAAGAATAAGAACTTTAGAAAGTGAAAATTCTACTGCGTTTTAGGTGTGTTAAGACAAAAAGAGCCTGGCTGTACAATACTGTTTCAAAAAAGTAACTAATGAAACAGACATTTTTTGTGTTTCATTCTTGCTCTGTAAACAAATGTACGTTCATATCTTGATATGATAAATTTACAGTATATTTATACTGTAGATAACAGCACATTTCTATTAAAATTCCAAATTGTCTTCTGATGCCATATTTTACCATGATGTTGCAAACAATGTTCCACTGTATCTGCATGACTGCACCAATATTTTTCTCCCATGTTTAATTGATATAACTCCACATTAATTACTACCCTGTATGCAAATTCTTGCTTGTCTTAGCTTTTTGTGTTTCTGTGTTTCATCAGGGCCCTCGTCAGCTATTCCAGTGTTCTTCCAACCAATAGGACAAACGTTTTTGTTCTTGCAAGACAAAGAATATACTTCACCATGGCTTTTGTGGTTAGCTAACTTCAAAGGGCTGCATACACAGTACTTGGCAGTATTCTGTAATGTTTTATTTACATTTAATGAAAATATTTAGAAGCAGCCATTCAACTAAAGAGAAAAGTTTTTTGTCATCTTACAGTGGTCTTAAAATGTGGGGTGAAATATATCCTAAAATGATTTGCTATACAAGCATAATTTACTCAATGAAATTGATGAAATATTACATGTGAAGGGGGTGGCATGGTGGTGCAGTGGTTAGCACTGTCTCCGCATGCCTCTGGGACCTGTCTCCACTAGGGTTCCATGTGTGTGGAGTTTGCATGTTCTCCCTGTGTCGTTGTGGTGTTTCCTCTGTGTACTCCGGTTTCCCCCCTCACAGTCCAAAAACATGCTGAGGCTAATTGGAGTGCATGTGCAAGTGAATGGTATGTGAACGTGCCCTGCATTGGGTTGGCGCCCCATCCTGGGTTGTTTCCAACCTTACACCTGTAGCCTCCAGGACAGGCTCCAGACTTTCTACCACACTGAACAGGACAAGCAGAATCAAATAATGGATGGATGGGTGGATCACATGAAATCCAGCACAATATCAACAGAATTATTTGCTTATTTTGATTTTATTTTTAATATAAACTAGGAAATGTATCACTTTAACGTATAGCACTAATTTTAAAGTCACATTAAGTTATTCCTTGGGATTTTAAATCCCAAATGGGAGAACACTATGAGCAAAGATTTTAATAGAGAGAGAGAGAGATGAGAGAGAGAAAGAGAGAGAGAGAGAGACAGAGAGAGAATATTTTTAATAGAGACCATTATGGTTGTGAACAACGCGAGAGTTTAGCTTATGACATTGCACAGGATGCCATAATTTAAAATTAAAATCAAAACATTCAGTTAATATTTCACTGGGAAGCTGATGTTACCTGATTTATTTCATTTTTAAAAACTGCCAGATGGAGGCATACATGGGATAAAAATATTGTAGTTTGTAGTATTCTTTTATTATTTAAGGCTAATTCCTTAAAATCTTAAGATCTTCCATGTTATGAAGTGCACTTTCAGTGGTTGTCGGGCTTCTGTTTTTAGAACCATTTTCCAAATAGGTTTTAGATTTTAGATTGATCATGTGGTCAGAAGTGCGTCAATCCGCCTTTCGAGTACCTGTGATCATGGCCGTCGTTAGGTCTGATCACTTTTTAAGCCTAACCTGGAGTATTTTAGCCCCGATGGCAACCCTTCCTTCCTTTCCACAAAAAGTCGAGACCCAGGTAAACTTGACTTAGCCCCTGATCTTAGCTAGAAATGCCCCTGCCTGTGATTATATGTACATGTGGTACATAAAGCACTGAAATTCAGCTTTAACTTACTTGCAAGTAGTATTTTTGTTGGAAATGAAAAATCTGTACAATTACAAGTTTAAGTTAAACCATTAAACATATTAAAACATGAATTATTCTCATGAACTTAAGAATTTTTCAATAAAAAAGTTACAATGAAATATAATATGGGTTTTTGATATTAACTTTTAGGAATATTAAAATTTATTTCAATTTATTGCTCTCATTTGATGCCTTTTTTTTAGCCATTTATCGGAAATAGGTAGCCAAAAATCAAGGAATGGAAAACAAGATGAAATAATAAAGATAAAACTTCATTACATGTAACCCACAAAAAAAAATTAATTTGAATGGTAAGATCTACTTTTTTGCTCAGTTGTTGGTAGTTTTTTCTCATCTCCATAACTCATGATGAAATATTTTTGTTTATTACAGAATTATCTGGTAATATAACAAAACTGATAAACTACCCCAGGGGCAAAATTGACTGTTTAAACAATGAAGTTGTATAATTTGAGTCTAAACTAAAACTAAGTTTAAAATCTGAGAAAATTGATATGCTACAGTAATGAGTTTGTGAGAATGACCCATATATGTCGCTTTGTGTTAATTGTACAGTAATTTAGGGATTCAGTGTGTACATTTTGATGATTGTTAGTTTTATGTTAGGTGTGATTAATTAGTTAATTTTTAAAAATTGATTCCCAGCCATCATAATGACACATTTATAGGACCCATCAACTTGTATAGCCAGAAATAGTAACTGCTTGGCAACGGCTGCATTACCTCATTTATGAACAGTGCTATTTCAAAGGTGGCTTCATTTATTTTATAAGAGTTTGAAGAGGTTAGTCTCTTAGCTGACTGCTCTATTAGAGGCACCCACAATTAAGACAAGGCTTTTATGATGGATCATTGCTGCAGTTCTTGCTATGTCTATGACATGGCACTAGAAATCTCAATTAGTAGATGAGTGGAACTGATGTGTATATTAGGTGCATGTGATGAAAGTGAATTTTAACTCTTTGGTTATCAGCAGCATACTTTTCCTGCAAATTTTTCATTTCTAAGATTATACTTGCATGTATTTTTTCTTCTGTATTTTGCTTGTTTTTCATCTCATAATATTACCCTCCATATACATGCACCATTGTTTGCACCTTCCATTAGGGGATTCATAATGTCCGTCCATTCATCCATCCATCCATCGCAACATGATATATGCAAGTTTCACACGAGTCTGCATTCCATTTTCACCTACACTACTTGTCATCATTTTAAGAGCTACCCAAGAGTTTAGGAAAGGCATTGTGAAGACCCAGTCCTTTAACGTAAATATAGCTGTAAAAGAATGTTAAACATTAAACATCAGAAAAGAGCAGAACAAAACTGAGGGTACTCAGTGCATTCTGGAATGTATGATGCTAAAATAAAAAAAGCATTGTGACATTTTGTAGGTCACTATAAATTCATTTCACTCATCAAGATTTTCAATTAAACCCACTATTATTATCTCTAGAGATCATGTTATTCAGTTCATTTTTGAGAGAGATCAAACTGCAGCCATAATTTCAGAGAAGCAGAGAGGCGGCAACAATGATTAATAAATTGATTAAGAGAATATTAGTGAAAGTTTCCTCAGTAAATAAATTAATATTAGAATGAGTGGGGCATTCCTTCTATTCTCTGCAGCATTCTGCATGTGTGTGTTTTCCAGTGGTTTTGTTATTCATGTAAATTCTGTGTTTTATTATTGCATAATAATCATTCAATTCTTACTGTCAATGGTGCCTTTAAAAATAAAAGTTATGCCAAAGTATCTGCTTTGTGTTAAAAATGAAATGTTGTGAGTGATTCCGTCATGGCACATTGTATTATTGTACAATGCTGTGCTTGTAAACCTGGCCAATTTATCTTTAATTTGACAGTCATAAAGAGGAAACCAGGAACTGGGGAGAAAACACATACTTTTTCAACCGTGTTGTAATTCTGGTCAAGATACACTGATGAGTCAATGGTGTTTCCTGTTGGCTTGCCAGTGAATAACAGTTTACTTCATTCTTTAACTTTGAGAGTAAAAGGGCATGTTAGCTACAATTTGACAATGCAATGAAACTGGCTTTCTTTGGACAGGTAACACATTTATAAAATTTGAAGGTTCATTTGCAGGTAGGATCATGTAAGAATGGCATAAGGCTAATTCATATTTTGGTCCTTTAAGTTTCAGTTTCATACAATAAAACTTTCCAGCATATGTTGTGTATTATGAGGATTGTACAGATAAGTAGAACAAGCTTCAGAAAATAGGCTTTTCTTAATAATACATCGTTTTACAAATGCATTTATCTGCACATATATAGCAAATTAAAAAGGCAAGATACATGGAATGGGATGTTTTGAGGTGTACTGAAATGATGAAAAATCTAGCTTTTAGGTACAAACAGGAGCATAAGGAATGGATTTTGGTTGAAACGATGTAAGACCACTGTCAAAGGCTACACTGCCTTAAAAATGTTAAATACCATTACTATTATTCATACAAAAGGAAATACTGCATGCTGCTTAATATGAGTTCATGACTCTTTTAAATTGGCAAGTTCCCTTTTTGGTTCCCCAGACTGGACTGAAGAATGATCTCCCATGAGAGCAGCAGCCTACATTTCTGCTATTGATTAACTTATATATTCTCCATTTCCTCTGATTTACTCATTGCTAACGGATTTAAGAAGACGACTTACATGAGTGAAATCAAATCTATTATCGATAAACACAACTAGGGCGTGCCAGATGTTGTGGAATTAATTATTATGTCAATAAAAAATATAAATTATTGAAGATGTTTTTGTTCTATTCATAAGCACCTTGATGTAAACAAAATGTTATAATGCATTTTTCATCTGAGAAATGCATTGTAGAAACTGTGTACATCTGCAGAGGACTTTGTGGCAGAATGCAGCAATCCGTAGTGAAAGGCAAAATATAGCATGCTGAAGTAATCAAATGTGATAGTTCACCTTAAGTCTTGCCAATATGTCAGTGTTTTTAGGATCCAAATAGCATTTCCACAATCGCAACATGGTTAACACTCCTTGAGAGCTCTGCCATGGCACTATGGATCATGAGTTAATTGACTGTTCGTTAAAAAATAATAGGGGGATCAGGATTCTCTTTGCTGTCCAGTTTGAAGGAGATGTGAGTTGGCAGCAGTAAAAAATCCTTTAAGATTAATATTGTGAGGGGGTCAGGGTGGGGGTGGGTATGGGGGTGCACTGGGTGGGGGGTGTCTGATAGCCCTTGCAATGGATGCTGTCCTCCTGGGTGGGCCGCTTGGTCTTGGATGTCACTTTGCTACTTAATCTTGTGTAACTGAACCAGGCTGACGTGCTTGGCGAGCCCACTCTTTGTGGCTTTGTATAGATATCAACTGAACAGACAGATGAAGGAGCATTTTACTACTCATTCTTTCTATGTCTCTTTCATCTTTTCTAAGCTGAAAGCAGATTTATTGCATTGTCATTCAGTCATATAATTGTTAGTAATATAACTAGTCAAATCCCAAGTACCAAAAAAGAAACTTTTTCAAGTATTAATTTTTTTTAAGTGGACTGCTATTAGTGTCACTGAATAGGTTGTTTTTTCAATCAATGCAGACTTCCTGGTAGCAGCCAACCCCCCTACATAATCTACATAAAAAAACAAATTATTAAAGTATTGTAAATTTTACAGCATTGTTCATTTTAAAGCGAGTCACTTCAATACACCCTTTGACCTCGACCATGATAAATATTTGGAAGATCAATCAATGGATGGTTAGATGTAGATAATTCAGATCCAAAAAGATCCAAATAGAGGTTTTATTTATATTTAGTTATAATAACATTTATTTACACATTGTTTCAGGTATCATCAGTAATGTAAAGTAGTGCATTGTTAAATATGAAATACTTTACTTGAGGTAGCTTTAATTCCTTGATAACAGTGTTTCTATCCTGAGATCCATTTATCATCTGAATTTTTTTTTTTTTTTTACAAAGGTACTTCCATCTCACATGAAGTTTTTATTATATTAATACTAATTATTATTGATGCTTCCGGTCTAAAATCTGACTAAGTATAGTGCCCCTCTAACTTAATCGCAGGTGATGCAACACCACAGATTTGGAAAAACACAGATGGTTATTCTGGAAAGAACTCGCTTGTATACTTTAGCATGGAACTAAATGACTTTTTCACTTCACACTTAAAACATTTGTTTTTCGTACTAAACATGGCCCACGTAGTGTCGTCACAACAAGCACTTTCCACTGTAAATTGTTTGGACTGAATGAGTTGTCCACCTCCTACTTCTGGCTCAAAATCCATAAAGAAAACATTTAAAGCCTAATATTTTTGAGTCAGATTTAAAGGGTTGTTAATGATCTATCATTTAATATTCATTTATTAGTTGTTTTTATTCTAAGGTATGCTTATGAATATTTGTCTATAGGCTTAAAAATGCTATTGAATAACTAGTCTCATTTTATTTTGTACCCAATTAGCTACTGCACACATCCAATCCGAAAAGCATAATGCCAACCATGACATTAATTATGTTGAGCTTTTGTCATTTTGTCAGCTTAGTAAAACAAGGTGCAGTCCCTTCTGGACAAAATGCCTTTTTTCCTCCATTAAAATTACCGGGAACTGCAATGGATTTCAGGGAAACCTCCCAGACAGCTGACATCTCATCGCAGTTCATTGACTCAGCCACTTGCAGCTGAACTTCCTCTGCTGTGTTTCTCTGTTTGTTTGCCATCGAGATTTGGTGTAAATACAGGAAAAATTTTACGGAATGCGGAACCGGCAAGATAAAAAGGTCCCAATCTCATTGGCCGTCAACGGCCAGCGGCTTTATTTTTCTTAATGAAGAGCCAGTTTTCTTTTCATCAGAAACTGTTTGCTATCAGTGATGTTGTTGTTTTGATACACTGTGCCCGAGTGGCCAGCATATTTGTTGGTGAATCATTGGGGGGTGGGGTGGGGGGGAGCGGGGGGCACAGCTGTTTGGTGCTGGAAAAACAATTGCAAAGGAAAAGCCTCCCATAGTACAAGTAAAATAAAAAGGAAATAGAAGCCACCCAATTAACGTGAACACTACAACAAGTGATAATACTTTTCAATTTGACAATTATTAGTTAATTAGGTGGCACATTTTAATTTGTAAATATGTTAAAAAAAAAAGAAAAACTCCTGCGGAATGCTTGAACATTAACCTATCACTCCAATTGACTACCTTTTCAACAGGTAATATACATTAAAATCTTAAATGACTGCTAAAGTGACTGCTTATGTCTAACTGGTCACATCCTGAGATTACAGTTCAGATCTTACTAATGATAAAGTAAACCAAACATAAACATTTTTTTCTTCTTTAATTATGTATTTTGTTAAATGTTTTCTCTCACGATGGAAAGTCTGTAAGTATTACTA
Source organism: Mormyrops boulengeri (assembly GCA_026781065.1). Lineage (NCBI taxonomy): Eukaryota > Metazoa > Chordata > Actinopteri > Osteoglossiformes > Mormyridae > Mormyrops > Mormyrops boulengeri. The sequence goes on from JAODLD010000124.1 coordinate 12,184,203, forward strand.
GAAAAATGCATGACTCCAGTGAGACTGTTCAGTTGCCAGAAATATATTCAGGCAGGTGATTCACAATGCAGTGTACTGCAAATACAATAATCCACCTAAATGTCTACTTGTTTATCGTGCAATGCAGTTGAAAAAAAAGTTTAACATAAATATATATCATCACTGTAAACCATCAACATGGAAACAGTTATGAAAAATGAAAAACATAAATAGACATGAAGGCATATTGAGAATTTACTCTCTGAAAATAATTCATAATGCTCAGCCGTTGCCGCTTTCTGTAATTTCACACAAAGTGTCTGTCACCTCTAGGTGTTACTTGGTGTTTGTTTAACAAGAGGTGTCTGTTGACACCCATAGGAAATACCTTAAACCAAAGCGGAATCTTTTGGTTCGTTTCCTAGTATCTTCAAAAACAAAACACAAACAAAAAGTACAAACATGAGGAGCCTGTAGCCGACCCGGTCAGCTCTGCATGACTCTGCTCAAAGATAAACTGAAGATGCTGAGCCATTTGTTTGTTTTCGGTTCTCTGAATCGCAAGCGTCTCTTCGAGGTACAGTACCGTGGCTATGGCAAGCTGACCCCTCGCTGTGAAAGTGTAAAACAGTCCCAGATAACCGAAACAGGATCATGAAGGCCAGCTGTTGCTTTTCTGGTCCTGTCAAGAGGTCGTCAAGGCAACAGGGGTCCAGAGTTTCCCCTCGGATAAAGATAATGTCAGTGACTTTCTCTTGGGAAGTACAGTATGTCTGGTTTGCCTTTCAGATTGGCAACAAATGGTTCTTGCTAGTTAGTGGATAACCAGCATTTTAGCAGCATAAAAATCTTCTACACTTCAGTAAAGATCATCTTTAATACTATTAAACACCATTCACATGTATCTTTCAGGGATGCCAGTTTCAGTTCTAATTTGGTAAGAAAATTAAATGGATTGTGAAAATTTCCACCCTTATTAATGCTCAATCTAATGTACAAAAAAGTTAATTCAGTAAATTAAGGTAAGGGTAAGTTATCTCAAAAAGCGAGAGAAACTTGTGGCTTGAGGTATCAATGCCAGAAAAAAATCAAGGAGATCATTAATTTTTTATAAAAATTGCTTAGCATCTAACTTTCAAGAATCAGTTAAGAATAAGTATTTGTGAGAATGACAGGGCGACTGATTTAGCTTGATAAGCTCTGCATTTAATTAAAGATTTGCAACCACACACACACAAAATTGTCTGGTCAGGTAAAACCATTTAAAACATTTCAGGTTTTAAAAACCATTTCAGGTTTTAAATCATGAGTAACAAAAATTTTATACATTTTATAAATACTAAAAACCCTGACCATTTAAAAGATCTATTACTTATGTATTAGGTCAAATCTTCTGAAACTGAAAATGCAATATTTGTTCTATTTTCCATTTTCTGTTTTCTATTCTATTTCTATTTTCTGTAACTGCTTGTCCAATTCAACGTCACGAGGGGGGTCCTATCCCAGAAGCTGAGGGCACAAAGCCAGAAAACAACCCAAGATGGGGCGACGATCCATCGTTCCAGACCTGAGAGTTACTAGAAGCATTGATAATGCACAATGAGGCCACTATAGTTTCCCAGCTTGTATCATATTAGTCGGTTAGATAAAACATGCTTATTTCAATTAAAGCAGGCTTTATTCACAGGTATGTTCTTTTATTTCTCCTTTATGTCCATATTAATGTGCTTTTCAATGTTCCTCTTCAATGACGATTCCTTCCCCATGCTGATATCACCTTTTGAGTTATTTGGAAGATACTTATAGTATCTGTAACTGAAATCGGTATGAGAGTCAACAGTTTTATGTTTTTATGACACCCAAGATTTTATGTGCATAGAGACCAGAGACATTTAGCGTCCCTCTAAATTTACCCTGAAAAAAAACTCAATTTTATTTCTATAGCACATTTTCACAACATTACATTGTCTCAAAGCGCTTTACATTATCCCCACCCAAAGCCCCAGTGAGCAAGCCAGAGGTGACAGTGGCAAGGAAAAACTCCCTAGAAGGAAGAAACCTTGGGAGGAACCAGACTCAAAAGAGGAGCCCATCCTCCAGGGGCTGGTAGAGGAAGTCAAATGGGCAAGATGGCAAAGTCCCAGTTCACACTGTCCAAATTTTAAGATTTGAGTTTATTCCAACAAAATAGGTGATATTGGAAGAACAGAATTTAAGCTACACACCAGAAAAGCTGTGTATATACCAAGACAATAAATACAAACAGTTAAAAAAACATATCTAGGACCTATAAGGACTGGGCCATCCTTTGCTTTCAGAAGTTTCAGTCCATCTTGTACAGTAATGCTGCAATACAAGTTCTGGACTGTGTAGAGGGACCCAGGGCCATTTTTCAAGAAGATAAGGCTCAAGTTCTTTGACCGTTGGAGGTGCAAAAAGGTTCAGTGATGTTTAGATCTGGCTTTTCATTCTGTTGCTCATGAAACCATTCTTGAAGTTATCATTGTGCAAATGGACATTGTAATATTTGGATTCCAGAATATCATGAGGGACCTCTGCAGCAAGGGTACATCTGGACCGGTAAAATGGCCTTATTTTCCTTGGCGATTATTGGACCTAATGATTTCCATGACATGGCTGCCCATACCACTATAGGGGTCAATAGAAATCATGGGCTGAAGGTATCCTTTGACTTAGTCCAAACATAAAACGATCTGGATGTAGTAAATATTACTTTTTTTCCAAAAAAGGGAATGTGCTCAGGAATCATGTGCTCCTTCCACCTGGATATGCATCTTTGAGCAACTGGTCTTGGATACAAGTAGTTTCTGAATGGCAATCCTGCCATAAATTCAAGCTTTATGAAGAACATAGCTTGTATTGAGACCAAATCAGATCCTGATTATTCTGAGGCTGTACTCTTGTTGTGACGGTCTCTTCAACTTGCAAATATTTTTTCCATTAGATTTGTCTGTGCTAGCCAAATATTGTCATGATTTTTAAACTGAAGCATTGTCCACATGGCCTGAATGTTGATGGGTTGTAAAAATATTTCAAGGGGGGTGATGGAGGTGTGGGGGTCCCTGATGATAAAATTTCCTTGGGCTGGGGGGCCTTCACGTGATCCAGAGACTGCCAGGTGAAGACTCCTCATGTAATCAGTAGCTTTAACTTTACATGAGTGACAATTACACACACACACACACACACACACAGACACATACACGCATGCACGCACACACACACAGACAGACAGACACATACATGCACGCACACACAGACAGACACATACATGCACACACACACAGACAGACACATACATGCACACACACACACACACACATGCATATTCATACACACACCTTTGATTAATTAACTAAAAATGAAATTCTTCAATATAATTGAAAATGATTGTCATACACCTGGATTTTTAAGCTTGCACATATGGATGTAAACCATTCCTGACTGATTTCATTGCTATAATAAAACGTGATTCATTGATCTGAGGGTAATTGTTTATTAAATCCATCCGTCGTACTGTAGGTTATCCTGGAAAGGATTCTGGGGGTTCAGTAGTTAAATCTTGCACGTTTTTGTATTAACTGAAATATCTCTATGAAACCATATAAAAGACCCCAAATGCCACAGTCCTCCATTCAGCTTTTATTGTCATTGCTGGACAGTGGAAATTGTTTTATTATTAAATTACACAAACAAAAGTAGAACATATGAATGACTTACAGATCCTCACTAAAGTGAACTATTTAAGTCCATATTTGTTTTTTCCAGTACAAATAGAGCCATACTTATTTTAAACTAACAAGATTACGGTAATAAATGTACAAAGTTCTTACTATTATAAACAAATTAGAAAAAAGGCAGCTGACTGTGCTAATAGGCTATATCAATTTCTTATATTCTATAAATACAACAAACTGCACCAAGCATACTATAAAAATTAAAAAGAAAAACAAACAAACAAAAAAACTGAATGCATCACAGAAATCTGTTTTCCCCCACCTTGCTAAACTGTTTTGCACGAAACACTACAAAAACCTGTGGCACACAATATTTGAAAGAAAACCAAAATGATGCGGTAAAAGAAGAAAAGAAGGAGTAGTAGTAACTGTAGTAATCGCCTTGAGTTGGGAAGGGAGAAAGGCATCGGATAGCGGAAGAGGGAATGCTACATTTTTAACTCTAGAAACATTTCTGCAGGCACGGGACTTAAGAATCATGACAAAACTCTGGAATCATAACAAATGTCACTAACAAACCTGTCCAATTAACTGAATGACATATCATTTAATGAATATATGCCTGAAGTATGCAGCATTTTGATTATTATTTAATAAAGCTTATGAGTGATGTGGTTATACAGAGTAGCAAAATTGAAGCCAATTCCAGAGTGTTTGTGGAATTACAAATGAGGTGTAATTTTGAAAAAAAATGATGATGATGAATTGAAGCAGAAAGCAACCTTTTGCCATTTTAATTGGCTAGAGAAAAAATGCTTTCTTTTATACGGAGGTACATTACTTTAATATACGAAAACAAAGTTAATACGTTTATCATTTTATACACCTATTTGGTTAACACTAACAAAATGATGAAGACATAACGGGAACATTCTCAGGAATAAAACACAGCCTATACTTCAACATGTAAAATATAAATATGTTAAGGATGTATGAGGAATTACATTAATAAATATTATCAACTTCAGAGCACACTGCCTTTCTCTAATGACTGCCAAATGAGCTCCCTTATACGATATGGATAAATGCACATCATCATCATCATGAAGAGAAGCTTAGAATCATACACAGCAACCTCCAAGGATATGTATATCAAAGAACTGGTCAACAATGTAACTTGTGCATGTCAATTTTGAAAAAATCTGTGTGGGGGCCGAACCACTTTCTATGTGAGATGCAAAAAGGAAATTCCACTTTGATGCTTACACAAAATGCCCCACAGCTTGTATTAGCAAAAAATGCAAGAGACCCAGGTATAAATAAGAAAGGGAGCCAAAACGAAAACGTGAACTGGGAGAGGGAAACCCAAAGATTGAATTGATCTACAGAATTTGGGCTTTTCTGATGTGCTTTTCTGATATATATTTGGTTTGATTTCAAAACTAAAGAATTCCATGTTCTGGCACAATGGCATCACTTATCTAATTTACCTTTGCAACCTTCCTGTGTTTAACATTCAGTCAGTGTGACCACTATAATCACTGGAATTACCCTGGTAACAGGGGAGATCGATGTGTCCCCAGTACTTCTGAGGTTATTTTTTGTATAGAAGGCAAGGTACATTCTAGCAGCTCTAGCAGATTCAGACAAATAATCATTACTGACACGAGCATAGCAGTTAAAGTATATGTAACTTTGAATGCTAAGGTTACAGATTCTGTGTCCCCCAGACTGCAAGTGTTAAAATACCCATAAGCAAGGTACGATTTATGACTTCAAAGTCCATTGACGATTTCAATCAGATATCTACCTGTATAAATGGCAACAACTGTACAGTCATTATTCAATGATCATACTTAAACAAAAAGACACCTTGTAATGTATTTAACACTTTTGTTTGACAATGTATCATGTTATTCAGTCAACTCTTCAACTTTTGTTTCTCTTAAAAATCACCATAAAGGCATGCAAACACTTGTTTATATTACGACAGTTCACACTTGGCCACATTAGTAGTATTATTATGCCTTTTATTTCTTAAAACAGAATATTGTAGAGTATTTCTGTCATTACCCTTACAGATTACTCTTGTTTTTGAGTTGGCATGTCCATAAGGTATAATTTTACATATTTGTGGGCACATACAAAAGTAGTTACAAGGTTTACAGTTCCTTTTTTTTTAAACCTATGCTTTCTCAGATTTCCACAGAGCATGCTTTGGGTTAAGCGTCACAACATGCTTCGGTTAATTACTATTAGCAAAACGTACAAAAATGTAATCAATAGCTATTTTGTAGTTATACTGATAAGACGCACTTTGCTATCACCTCTATAAGTACAGGTGCGTTTTGCCGTCTGCTCACCCTTTGTTGCAAGTGGGTAAGAAAGGGACACAAAGGGTTTACAGGCTATTTGACTGTAGACGCATAAAAATAAATGAGTTTTTGTACATTTCATTTAAGGCCTGGTACTACAAAGTTGAATCATTAAAACATTCCATGTTATTTAGATGGGAGTCTTTTAGCACTTGACAAACATGCTTTCCAGTTAATGTAAATGTCAGGCATGTGTTAAAAATCTGTAGCACAGAACTTCTCATGTACTTAATTTGACAGAATGCTGCACATTTCAATTAAATGATGTCATTTACAAGCCATTCATTAAAAATTGTTGTCTTTCACAAATACCGTTCATGGGTTTATATGATGGAAAGTTACAGGATATTTACAATTTCCTTGGAATGCCTTGCCTGACTGTGGATTACTGACAGTTCACAGCACTCTCCCAGTATCAGCAATATACCAAACTCAGATGCCAATTGTCTTCTGTCAACTACTCATTAAGTTATAGTAATATTTATTATTAACCTCCTCCAGCAGAAAGGGCAGCTTCATATCCTTCCAGGTTCTGCGTCTTTCTCTTCTAGCAGGTGTATCAGCTGACAGAAACTTTCCTTCACGGCTTCCATGTTGTCTACAGAACTTGCATCTAGGATCCAACTTTTCCCCCTTGCAAGTGGTTCCAGTTCAAAATACTTCTTTATCTACAAAAGAAAAGAGAGTAATAATAATAATGATAATGATAATAATAATAATCCGCAATGTCCCACCTCCAGCCTGGTTCTCTTCATGGAGGAATGTTGGTACCACTTTACAATAAGGTTCCCTTTTGCAACTTGTAAATGGTAGTAACTCATTAGTAAAAAGAAAACTGTTATAACTTGTTTAAAATTGTCTATTAATAATTTACAAAGTGTTACAACCTAATTAATAACCAGATTATAAACCATTCATAAACCCTTTATATGGGTAGCCTTATTGTAAAGTGGCACCAGAATGTTATTTTTCTGTTTGTTTTACATATCACATTTTATTTTCTTTTTTTGTAATACATACACACAATCACATAGGTAAGTGTGGAAGCTTTGGGAATGGATGCAGGGTCAGCCATCCACCCAGGACACCTGTGGCATGTTTCAAGGAGTTAAATAACTTTAGAAAGGGCCCAATGGAGATGTGACTACTTTTCCAAACATGAGATTTGAACTGGCAACATTCTGATGGCAGGAACAGAGGCCTAACCCGCTGAGTCACATACCGCCCCCACTAAATTGTTTTATTTTGTGGCATATTTGGCAGGTTTCTCATGCACTTGTGATAAATCATTACCTTGCGAAACAGAATGGGGATTGACACCTCCAGGGACTGAACTGCTCAAAACTTTTGTCTAGAAAGCTGATGAAATGGGTTGGTCAATTATACATACAACATTAAGTTTTAAACTCCACTCCATTCACCCTGCACCCCTTTAAAAATGAAAAACAATAGGTAGCAGAAATCTAGAAAGACATTTAAGAAGACAAGCCAGATTACTGATTTGTAAGTCTTCCTTGCCAATGCATCTTACATTTTCAGAATGCTTGGAAGAATACTTCTCAAAACATTCATGCCTGTAATATTACACAAAAGGCCGCCAGTCTTTACATTCCTCTGTTTGAGCAAGAGTCTACTGGGAGATAAGTTCATTTTCCCAGTTGTACAAACAGTCTCAGATATATAAAACAGAAAGGTATTTGGAAAGAAGGATTTCCAGTGACCTATACTGGCTACAGCTCTAAGGCAATAATCTGCTGTCAAAGGTTACTCTCAATATTCAGTGTCAGGTCATTGAGGAACACAAGATTTTCAAAACAAGCAAATTTTGCAGAGTTTGTAGAAGGTTACAACAGTCAATCCAATTTGCAGCTGACAAAGAAATTGAAAACAGAACAATGATTCCGCTCCTACACAACCTGGATGTACTCAGGCCAACCCACAACTAACCAAAAGTGATCACTAATGTCAGCTTTCTCGTTATTATTGATTTACCTATAAATAGACCACTGTCCAAAAACTGAGTCAGTTTTACAAAAAAAGAGAGACAGATTTCATCTAATTCAAGAGACACTAAATATGAACTTTAATATTTTAGAAGAGCAGTTGCAGGCGTGCTCTATAAGTCAAAAAGTTGCATGAGTCGGGTGCTCTTTGGTGTCAAGAGAAAAAAAAATAAAGAAAAAAGAAAAACGCTACAAAACAAGACACTGCTTAAATTAAAATGTTATTATAAAAATAAAATTATATTATAATGACATGTCCTAACTGGACTGTTGAAAATGCCCACACGCAGCTCAAGCTGTCTTCAGGGTATAATACAAATGCACCGAGAAGGTATGTATACATGCTCACATGAGGCATCTGTGCTGTTGCCTCACCAATCATCAGTCAAACAAGAGATGCACCAGTATTAAAAGCTCCTTGGTTTGGAGAGTTTCTCTCTTTTGTTTCATGAAATCCACTTTAATGTTTTTGTCCTTAGTTGTCTCATATCACCAGTTTAAACAGTGCTTCCCCTCAGCTGTCCGGAAGAGTGTAAAGCCCAACCCTGTACCCTGCTTCTGTAAGCGGACGTTCAGCATGACTGTCTTCATATTTGATCATGGTTTCCCAAAGAGTTCTTAACTTATTTAGAGCTGGGGGGGGGGGGCTGGAAAGGGAAAGTCTCAGTCACTAAGGACTGGGAAAGAAAACGGCACCTGATAACCTGAAAAGCAGAACAAAATCATTCAAGCAGAGTGAAAAGTGGGCAAAAAAAAACACTGGATTGAAGGAGAGAACACTAAAATTTAATGACTCATCTTGTGTGTGCCCTTATATTTGTGCAAATCCCAGTGCTCCCGGAAAGTTGTTAATCGAAATGGAAAAAAAAAGGTATTAACTTCATGTTCTTGGACAGACTAGTCTTGAAAAGTCTATTTCTAGGAATAAATGCCAGTGTATTTTATCGTACACTACAGCACACACTTAGCATGGGTGCATATATCATATCATATACATAGTGCGCTTCCATTATCTTTCATAAAAGGCCACATGAATTAGCCTTTTCTGTCAATTAAAAAAAATTTTGGTAACACTTTACATTAATTGCTCCTTCATAATGCATTCACAGAATTCATAAGCAGCATGTAAGTATACCTTCACATCCTAACATACCTTAAAGTGACAGTTCACTCCAAATATGAAAAGATATGAAAGATATATTTTGGGGGGGGGGGGGGCTTTAGTGCTCTCTATCCATCTAGGTTGTTCTGCTGGCATTTGCCTTGTAGGTTCAGAGATATCTGCCATAGAAATGTCGGGCTAATAATGGGACTGAATGGCATACTTTTGTGGTAATTAAAGCACCAAAAAATACATTAGAAAAATTTTACAGCAACTTCTCTTACCAGAAATCATTGCCCGGAAACTCAAGAAAATCCACAGACTTTGTAGTGAGCAGTTAAATTTAGGAACTGTTTTCTTCCAAACCAAATTCCACAGACCACTTCACTGTGCAAAAGACATGAGCATGAGTGCAGGCACCCCGGCAACAACTTCTGTGCTATGTGGTATTCGAGAGAAAACCGGCATTTCTACGGCTGTTATCTCCCAACAGAATAACCTAGACAGATAGACAGAACTAAAGCCCCTATAAAGCATATCTTTTTCAGTTTTGGGGTGACTGCCCCTTTCACAGGTTTAATATACATTAATAACAAATATATTATAATAACAGACATTACAATAGTATAATATTTGTTATACACAGCCATCCTGCTCCAGTGAAATACAACTGTGTCAACAGGTAACATCCAAACAGTCTTCGTATTTCAGCCACAGATAAGCAGATAAATATCAAAATTAGCTCTGGGGTGCTTCAAAAAATCTGACTGTACTTAACATTTAAAACCCACCAGATACTGTTATAGGTCCTCTTCTGGAGGACTGTGGCCCTGCAGGTTATCCTGTCAAAAAAGGGGACTTCAGTAGCCCCACTCAGAATGATGCACATACCTGGAACAGAGGCTTCCCTCCGTTTCTTTTCGCATGCGCTTCACAAACCAAAAGACAAAAATATCACACAAAAAGCAGCCCGATGCCTTCTAGTGTCCCTACCAGAAAGTAACCTATTACATACGAAACCTGAACGAACGAGATACGTTCCAAATGGCCGTTCGTAACTTGAAACGTTCGTAAGTCGTTATTCACCATCATTTTAAGGGTATACGCAAGTAATAAGAAGTAGGATGCTGGGAGAATGCACACTACGCTGCTGCACGGCGGGAGTGGTAGCCAGAAGTCGTACTAGGCGGAACTGGAGCGCAGAAAAAAAATTGATGTTGTGGACAGGAAATGGGAGCCCAGTGAACACAATTTCGACTTAAAGATCCTCTTCGCTCATATGTCTGAAAGTTCGTAAGTTGAACGTTCATAAGTAGAGGAACATCACACACATACGCACACATATACAAATGTACTTGGCAAGCATAAAGCTTCACTGACAGACTAATATTTTACTTATTGGATCGTACGTGATATTGCCCTGCACTAAATAAAAACATGAATAATGCAACACATATTTGGCTACAATAAATGAGTAACAACAGAATAAAAATTACATTAAAAAAATAAACCGAGGGTGATGAAATCCTTTTAAGTCCATTTAATCAGCTCCATGAAGGATCGCACTTTGGTTTTTAGTTGAGCCTGTTACTGCTATCAGTGTAAAAAAAAAAAAAAACCTCCCACATATTAAGAAATCACTCTTTTCCTTGCCAGAAGACAACATGATATGAATACAGATGACGTATCGTTGTTGTTTTCGAAAAAATGAAATTTGATATGCAATACATCGATCACCTCATCATTATATACAATGTCGATACAGCACAGGGCTAAATACAGAAGGAACAGTAACGCGTTTTACATGACTGTCACCAATACAATACAGGAGGAGGAGATCAACACATTTCTCTTTTCAGTCCAAATGTCAAAACATCACAGTTGAGAATTCGGTCACTGGATGCCTAAAGTCAAAAGGTAGGGTATCAAACAACCATATTGTTACTTCATTACTGATGATATAACTGCATATATAAAGTGCCATGGAAATGTACCGTCACTAGCGAAGATGTAGTACAAAGGATGCCCTAGTTACTTCCCTTTCTTACTCCAACTGAATCCCAGGCTCCTATGAGTCACTAGACATCACTAATCTAAATTCAGCCTGCTTTAGATGGTGAGATGGGCACATGCTGAGTGTGTCCAGCTGCTCTTTTGGCCTGTCAATCTTCTACTACATTTGATAGTTTACAGACTAGGGAAAGGGGCCAACACAGGTCAATAGGATGTATATCAATCAGACCTCACAAGATAAACTGGATTTGGGATGACTGGCCCGCCTGTGAATTATTTAGCATGGGTAAATAAAAAGGTTAACATCCAGAATGACTTCAAGCAAAGAGGTCATGATCACTCCACCAAAGCTACTGGATGGTATAAACTTTCAGAAATCATTTAAAATGTCGGTAGAGACTGAGTGCGACACATGAACTCAGGACAGAAACACTTCTGGGTCTAACAACAATTTACAGCAGTATGTTTTTAATCTAATGACTACGTTCAATGGCTACCGAGGTTTTAGCAATGTAACACCAAGAAAATCACAGACATGATCGGTGAATGAGGAGTTCAGACAGTCTAATAAAGGAGGACCTGTTGAAATGACAGCATACAAAAGAGTACAGGCTCTTAACTAGACTACCCTATACATGGTACTTACAAGCAAGAACTTTTCAGATGTACCTAATAAAGGTACCTTGTATGAGCTGAAATATTAAATTCAATTCAATGTTATTCATACAGTGCATTTTCACAACATTACACCGTTTCAAACACTTTGCATTATGCATGCCCAAAGCCCCCATTGAGCAAGCCAGAGGCAACATATCAGACCGATTACTCAGCCTTATTGATATGTACAATCAATTGCACGACAGCTCTTTCCCATTTTATATGTGCTCTAGCGCCATTCAAGCTTAGCATTAACGCTGCCACTCAGTGGGAGTGAGCGAAGCAAGTCCCGCCTACTGTGACGTCATGCAAATACCCTTTGCAGTACGACGAGTGTAAGACCATGAGATAAATGGTTACGATCTGGAAGCATTTTACGCTTTTAACAACAAATAGTAGCATGGTGATCTACAATCTTGACAGGTTTTGACAGGTGGAAGTAGCGTTTAGTAGAAAATCCCACTAAACAAACCGCACGCAATAGTCTGAGAAAATGCGAGTAATATGAAAAAAGCAATGGACAATTTGGGAGTCGGTAGCTTTGGCTGTTTTGCACACTTGATATAGCTTGCGATACATGAGGGACTGCAATCACAGTGAAATGCAAGTGGTGCTGTTGCCAGTAAGGAGCATTCACTACAATGGCATTCGCCATTTGCATGTCCTCTGTTGGAAGATATTAAAACTGAACTGCAAAAGCCTCAAAAACACTTAAAACAAGATGTACATGCGAGGTGGAACAGTACGTTATGCTTGTTTCTAGTAGCCTAATTAAAGATTTTTGCATACATTTTTTTCAGCTGTATGGAAATAGTTTCAAGTAATAGCAGTAATAATAAACATTTATTATATTAAAACATTTAAGTAAAAAGAACTCTTGGATCGGCATCTGTATCAAAATTGGATTGGAATTGAAAAAAAATGGGCATCGGCCCATGCCTAGCTATCTGTCAGCAAAGGAGTATGTAAAATTCGTGAAACTGCACTCACTATGAAACCAATACTACGTTTTACTTTCTTTAAAGCTTAAACAGAATAAGGTGCTGACACCTGCTTACATAAGGGCTGACCTGACCAGCATTTGTTTTGAAAGGATCAACACAGGACCACAGCAGGATCCTCCTCTTATAGCTGAAGAGTTACAGGTTGAAAAGCAGCCCTAGCACTGTGTATTGGGGTTCACATGGGCTTCTTTCCCTCTGCTTTCTATCCATAGCCTAAAAAGCTCAACCAGTAAGGCACCTTTAAATGCTTTCTTTGCCTTTGCCTGTAAAAATGTGTTACTGAGTCCAGGGGCTTATGTCCTTCTCACAGCAATGTTGATAAACATAAAAGAGCAACAGTATTTGATTACTTTCAGAAGCCATTAAGGAAATACAGAAATTTCTTGTAGAAAAGTATAAACTATACTTCATAAGAAAACAACCACACAAATCATGTCTGTCTCATTACAAAAATAAATGTAGTTTTTATCCTGTGCCAGTTTGTTTTGAGCACAACTTAGATTTTATAACTGCAATGGAACAACATACTAGCTTCACTGATTACTGAAAAAAGACAAAGATCAGAAACATTCATTAGGGTACTGAGAAATCAACCCGCTCTTCAGTCTTGAAGTGAAATTCTACAAAATGATAATATTATTTACCTTTTCCTTACCACAAAATAGTGTTTTTGTAAGTAATACATCAGCATTTTTGCCTTCTGTTGATGGAATGCGGATAATAGCAAGTAGATGGATATTCCATATAATTGCCAAAAAGTCCCCTGTAATCATCTAGACTACATTACCTCACATCTAATGGAAGTCATGGAAATGCAAGATTAGAAACCAGAAAGGAGGAGGGGTGCACTTTTATATAAAGAACTGGAGGGGTGTTTTGAGAAAAAAACATTCATTTACAGATGAGACTCATAATGCATGTGGCAGTTTTGGTACCGAAATAAGAAAACTACTCAAAGAATAAAAAAATCTAGTCCGAGCTGCTTGTAAATAAAGATGTATAAAAAGTCATATGGTTAAAAAAAAGACTGAAACCACCTATCTTTAAAACCATATAATATTGTTCCAAAATAAGAATGGATTTATTCAGAGAATAACAAACATGCTCAAAGCAATGCAGTTCAAACGTATCTTCAGGCCTTGTTGGCGATTCCCAGATCCCAGCTATTCACAAGGGTATCATAAATCTAGCAAATACTACAAAAGGGACATACCAATGCACATTATGCAAGTGCTCAGAACAACATTGTTAAGGCCAGGTTGCGATAATGCACTTTCCATATATTTGTGGACCACAAATGCATATTAAAGATGACCAGCAATATTCCCCTTTGCATAATGAGAAGGTTAACCTTAGTTTTTATATGGCTAGAAAGAACTTCAAAACGTTGGATGTTTTATTGATCTTTTACTGCCAGAAAGTTCCACAGATGTACCTGAAAACAGTATACTGTATATTTTAAAGGCAGAAAGTCTGAATTAATAAAACCCATGAAAAGTGTTTTATGAATGTTCTAAATATGTATCAGTCGCTCATGTAAGGTCACTCTCTATGGATTTTATCTGTATAATGTACATATTTTTGAAAATATTTCAGAGGCCTTAAAGTGGCAGTTTCA
>JAODLD010000124.1:12198751-12220498 GCA_026781065.1 Mormyrops boulengeri
GTCACTCTCTATGGATTTTATCTGTATAATGTACATATTTTTGAAAATATTTCAGAGGCCTTAAAGTGGCAGTTTCAAGTAGCATGTGTTGTTCATGTACATTCAGATCATATGCTCAGTTCTGTTTGCATTAATACATTGAAAGAGATCAAGGAGTCTCTAAAACAGCAAAAGCGTTGAGGTCACTGCGCCGTTTATGAGAGCAGGGTAGTGGGCCGATGTGACCTACTTCTAGAAGACTCAGCAGCCAAACCCCCTTTGTACAGGTGACAACGAAGTCAACAGGACAGACTCAAGTGTAACCTTAATGGGGACAAGGACCCTTGAAAACTTAAGGTCTATGAGGAAGGTAAGGGGCAAAGATGCTTTGGCCTAGCCTTACTGCAGACTTACAGCTTTTTCACACTAGGGCCGGTCCCCATTCCAACCCTAATTTCCAATCCGGCCGTTGCTTTCACACCAAAAAAAAAAAAAAAAAAAAAAACTAAAAGTGGTGTTCATTTTTCTGGCCCCAAAAGATTGCTGGGCTAGATCTAGAGCATGTGATGTCAGAAGGCAGGGTTAGAGTCCTCACAGCGGAAAGCAAAAGTTTACGAAGCAATGGAGAGTGAGCTGGAGAAGGCAGGGGCTGTCAGAACAACGGAGCAAGTCGTGAACAAGATTAAAAAAATGAAAAGAAGAATACAAGGAGCCGAAAATAGAGCTAAATAAAATTGGTGCTGGTCACACTAAAAACAAATGTGAACAGATTTTCAAAGTCATGGACTCCATGTTCAGAATCAGACCTGCTAACCAGGTGACTGGAGCATTGAACTCCGCAGCCACTTTGGGGGAATTGGGTAAGTTCTTACTGATGTGTTTACTTGTAATGTAACTATGAACTTGAATTACATTTAGTGTATGTTGGATGCCTTCTAAGCATCCCTCAAACAAAATAGCATGTAGTTAAATGCTCAATTGTGTTTTATGTGTTGGATGTGTGTTGGCTGGGTTATATATCATTGTAATGACAACGTAGCTAGCTAATAAGATACCATTAGAATCTGACTTTGGTGTACCAGCTAGCGATACATAACATATGTGCTTTGTCAATGCAATGTAAACACGCTATCTTGCTGCAAATGTCAGTAATTTAAGTGAAATTTACCTATTCTATCTTTCATGTACTTGTTTTAACAAAGGTGAAGAGAATGCAGATGGACTGCGGCATCCCTTTTAAATACATATATTTATTACATGTGAAAGACAGACATATAATCAAGAAATATGTACATTTGTAAAAGTTTACCAAAATTTTTCATTTTTTTCTTGTTTTCATTCTCCCTGTCTATCAAAGTGGTCCATTTTAATGCAGCTTGCACAGTAGTTCATTCAGCATACCATACTTACTTTATGTGCATTTGTGCTGATATGACAAGAAATGACTGTACATTTAATCTTTATATGCTAATTCATACTTCACCTGCGGTATTAAGGTTAAAAAGCATGGTAATTTCTTATGGCAGTGCAAATGCACATAAAATACATACATATTTGCTCTGTTGCAACAATCGATTGCAGCACAAATTGCTTGTAAAGGTGAAGTTATATTTTTGTGACAGATATTTGCATTCCTGCGTATTAGCACGTATGACTTGCAGTTCATCTGCGAATGCGATCCGCTTTTTCACGGGAACACACAAACGGTAGTTTGTGTTAGACTGCTGGAGTGCAGGAGTAAGTCACTGGCAGATGTCCTCAAATGACTCGGGGGACACTCAGAAATTTAGAATGAACCATGTTGGGTTATCCCTGGAACATCTAAAGCTAAAAATAATGTAAGCATTTGCAGTAAATTCAAAAAACTCTTGCATTCATCACATCTCGCACGGACCTCCTTTTTTGTCTTCACTTCCCACAGCAAGACGCACATACTGACGTCATCGTTATACACCCTTTCGGCACCGAGTGCAGTGTGAATGCGAGAGTATTTTTGGTGGGGCTGATTTGAGCTCTGGCACCAGCACGGGCTCCAGCAAGGGCTCGATTTGAAGGGGGTATTACGGTAACTCAGAGGTAGCCCTACAGCTAACATGTGGTGCTGTACGTGGAATGGGCATGCTGACTTACTGCTCATGCTGCTCCATCCCTTCAGGCCTCAGCATGAGTACTTTCTCCCGGTCAAGCCCTTTCCGTCTCTCCCTCTCCACACCAAGGAGTTAAAAGTACAGAGGCTATGTGTGCACCTCTGACAGGTGACCTGCTGGCGAGTGAAGCAGCTGAGTTCAGCTCACACGGCGGTCGCAACAATCAAAGAGTCCATCAGAAAGAGATTTAAAACACACGCGGTACCAGTGTTCTGACTCCTGGGAGCTCTGCTTGAAAGAAACTAGTCCAGGGGCCAAGGATACTCATGTTTTTCTACTTGTTAGCTGCAATGAAGGCATTTCCCCCCCATTTTTTCTAATCATGATGCCTTTTTAATACATTACTCTCTTGCTGCATGGCAGAAACTGCAAAGAGTTATTCCATGGGAGCAAGCACACAGAGGATTAAGAAAAACAAAACAGCAATGTAGAGCTATACACTCGCATTAAAGTGAATTTAAAAATATAAAATAATAATAATAAATTCAGTCATGAACAGGGAAGTATATTCTTAATATCTTAATTACTGAATGCGATTCTAGCAAGAGGTAAAAGGATTTAAGAAAAATCAGTGTAAATGTGATAAGCTTTTGTGACTATTAACACAGAATTTGTGTCAATACTGTTGATTTTCTTAATTGTTTTGTTTTTAGGTCAAATTCCAACCGTTTGCCTTCGATCACCTACGTAGCCCAGATCCAGAGAAAGGAGCCCAGACGTTTTGTCATGGTCTGTGGCAAGCTGTTCGTTCGGCTCACAAGACAATGGGGAGGGGTGGCCAGACCACAACTGAAGGTCCCTCCTCAAAAGGGACCCCCATGCTCAATAGGCCATGGCAACTGAATTGCACCCCTCGTGATCTGCTGGACGGTGGTCCAGACAGGTCAAGGTTCAGCCATTTTGACAGAGATGTGTGGGAAAGCCAGGCTCAATGCCCACACAGCTTGGCCAGCGTCGCCCACCCTCAGAGTCACATTCCCTGGAGAGGAAGCCTAGTATGGCTTCCAGAAGGGGGGGGGGGAGGCAGGTCGGAGGGCAAAATACCAAAAGCACTGCAAAAAACAAAGAGTCCCAAGTAACCTTTTATATTATGCTAAAAATTCCAGCATTCCAAAAAACATTATGATGATGCCTGGTTGACCTCTACATAGTCTGAGAAATTAAATATTCTAATGTGTCTTAGCAGGTATGCTTACAGGTACTGAACACATAATAATGAGCTGTGGTTTAATATACTCATAATGTAACAAAAATGTGTTGGCACTGTATAAAGTCTAACAATTCAAAATAAATATCCATCCTCAGCCTTCATGGAAGTATACCGGGTAAGGGTGCCTTGGTCTACTGGAACATTCTTGTCATAGTAGAAATTTGATCCACTGGTTTAGCTTTGGTTGCTGCCGGTGAGGGATGAGGGGGCAAGCAGGGGCTTTGTTCCAGACCCTACCATGATTTGGTTACACACGCGGGTCACCTGCTACCCAGCAGACCTCCAAGAAATAAGAGAAATATTTTACCCCCCTAGGGTCGGTTCATTGTCCTTCTCAAACATGATTGTTGCTTGTTGACGAATTGACCGGAGGCTTTCTGGTTACTAGTGTTACTGTGGAACTACTGTGGTGTTATTTCTCTAAGATGTCTGTCCAAACCAGAATGGGGGGAGCAGATAAAATGAGTCTGGTATAACAATTTCTTTTGTTTCCCAAAGAATGCATTACAATGTGGGCAGAATCCAATAGAAAATTAAATGCAGTGTAAAATTAAAGTAGCTTCCGACAGTTACTTACACTACATACACTGGGCATAACAGAAAAACCCAAAGTAAAGCTCATCAAAGTTGCAGTACATCCAAAATAAACCAAACAGACATAATTGAAAAGCTACAAAACATAATTTTTTACATCCTGAAATGGTTAATTGGCTCTTAAATAAAATCCCCACTACTGGATCATTCCAAGTTGCTGCACTTACAAGCTTATCTATGAGCTGCAAGCCTGCCAAATGGAAAGTTCCAAATTGCTCATAAAACATGACATCATAATCATTGAAGCACTTTGACAATTAGAAATTGGCGATGTTGGTGTGTACATGTAACCTTGTAAAAGACGAGTGTGGACACGGCTGCTCTGAAAGGACATTTATATATTACAGCTACTTCAACACTTTCAAACCCTTCCAAAACAGCTCTCATTTTAAGAGTTAAATCTTTCAGGAAAACCAATAAAGGAGAATTTGGATACCTTTAAATAATTTATTATGTAAAACCAAAAAAACTTATTGTTGAAACCTAAATGAAAATGGAACTTATTATGCAATATCTCAGAATTCTTAACCATTTCTCCCAACTTGTATAGAAGGTATTTCTGTAGTTCATCTTGTAGTGTAAAACAACAGTGTAGGGCAATCATTTTCCATCCAATCATGCCAACATGCAAGCACCTAAAATTTTATTCCCTATTATGCAGCTTAGCAGCTGCAAAGCAAACATCCAGGGTTTCTCTCCAACATTAACTTGCCCACTTATCTTGAATGGAAACCTAAGGCCAGTCTGCTTAATTTACCTGTAGTCCTGGAGAAATAGGTTGCTAGGCCTGGTGGACTGGCTGGTCTACAAAGCACTGAAGGTCTGACTATCTAACTTTAAATACCTAGGGCAGAATTTATAAGAAAAGCACATTTTTTCAATGAGTCTAAGTGGTGCCATTCAGGAAGCCTAGCAGTAATCAAGGAACAACACTTCTCTTGCCTCTGGCAGAATGCACTCGCCAAGTGGTTTGCCAGTCTGTAATCCTTACTATAGACGCATTATTTCACACATTAATACAATACACAAAGTAGTTAGAGAAACCAAGCTGGCCTACGGCATGTTACACCTTGTCCTGACGGAAGAAATGCCTTTGCTTGATGTGAGTTCTCAATGATGAACATCCTAAAATGAAATTAAAAGAAACGAATATGGTAGGATGATGCCGGCTTTCTAATATTACAGATTTTTCGATAAACAAGACAATAAAACAGCTGTCCTTTTTATTCAGGACAACAAACTGGTCAATCAGGAGAACTTGTGAAGGCTTCAAAGCAAAACTGCACATCAGCAACAAACTAATTATGCTTTAAATATTTAATTAAGCACAATAATGGTTATTTCTTATGGTTTCCATGCATCGGATTACAATGGAACCAAAGGAGAAGAAGACACCATTCTCATGGTGAAAGCAACGCACAACTGTAAGTATACAACTGTACCATGGCCATTTGTGATTTTCCACAATATTATTGATGTTGTGTGCATGCGTAAGTGAATGTGTGTGTGACTATGCCCTGTGATGTGTTGGCGCCGCATACTGGGTTATTTTCTGCATTGAGCTTGTAGCCTCCAGGATAGGCTCTGGAACCCCCACAAACCTAAACAGGACAAGTGGTTACAGAAAACAGATCGATTGTTGGATTGTTGATGCATACAATGCCTATGACCTCTATACAGAGATCAACCAGACTCAAAATGAAGATAAACTATATCAGCAAAGGACATTTCTGGAGGAACTTGTCAATCCATTGATTGAGAAACAGGCCCGCCTACCACGATGACATGCCTCTCTGACCATTGCGAAGAGGAGTTCAGGCTCATGGACCTGGAAGCGGCACCATAGCAGCTCCTATGGACAGTAGTGCCGGCTGGAAACGTGCAAGGGGTCAGATCTGCTCACCTCACCCGGACCGCAAGTACATGTGTGAAATAGGGGTCAGATTTGCTCACCTCACCCGGACCACAAGTACATGTGTGAAATGCAAGAAATACATTGTAATGACCACACTCACATATGCTGTCCAAAATCTGGATTTCAAAATCTTGACAAATTAAGTGGAGAATAAAAAAATGTGAAGATGAATTCATCTGAGATACCTGTACAGCTAAAGTAAAAAGTCTGTTTCTCGATGCGTGCACACTGAACAAAAGAAGAACATGTGAATTACTTATTTTGTTTTTCTTTCTTTTTTCATTTTTGTGATATCCTGCATAGGTCAATTTGACTGGTAACACAATACATGTGACTTTTTTGTGACTTAATACTAGAAGTAATATCTGTACAGTGAATTACTACTTTGAAATGGTTCTTTATGACTGATAGCTTTTAATAATGACAAGTGTGCTTCCTCGCCAAGGTGAATTTGGAATATGGAGCATAGACCTTTGGGACATCTTCAATTGCAAAGTACTCATATCTGAAGACGCTTACATATAGAATCACTAGGCCGTGATAGATAAATCAGTTGACTGATATTAAGGTGCCTCAAATTTATAAATATTGGTGGAAAACCTTGATAATGTTTTTTCAAAACAATTGTGATGAGAAAAGATACTTTTTCTCTATAGAAAATGCGGAGAAGTTAAGCTTCCTGCATTACAAATTACCACTATTAGCCTAGCCTAATCTACAGGTGTTACTGATTTACTAAGAATGTAAATGAACCACACAAAAATATGTTCATGTTGTTTACCGGTTTTAAAGTAAATACATATGGTTACTTACAAGTGGCCTATTTTATATTTATATTACTTTCATCCTGGTTTCTTCTGCATATTTGAGAATCTGAGCTATATCAGTTGGCAAAGCGTTGTTCAACTAAAACTATGACAACGTATGTCATAAAAATGATATCAGAATTTAAGTTCATTAAAATCTTATCAGTTGGGCCCTAAATCTCACATCACAAAATATCCAATTTTTATGCTCACAGTTTAATCGGCACATTCTAAGTGAATTTTCATGCTTCTGTTTTTATAATTGCATTTCTTTGCATAAATATATCTACGGAGTTTTAGAGGGAATAACAACACTACTATAAAAGATTTACTTCAGCTCGAAAGGAGCAATCACCATCAGTAGATTGATGTATGATGTTTGACAACTGAACATAACTGGCAATGGAAGTCTGTTCCAAGCCTGCATGTTCACGATTCTGAACTCTTATAACACTGGGTAGTAGCAGACCTCACTAGAAGAGTAAAGCAATCACAGTCAGTGTCTTTTCAAGCAGGGCAGAGTCAAGCTCAGTGCCGATGCTACATGCTGTGCCAGGTTATGCAAGCGGACAAAGCCCCACACTGGGTTGCCACACGGGTGCTTTTCAACTTTTGGCTTTTATTGTCTGGCAAAATGGGAAATGGCCAATCAGCTGCTAAGAACAGCAATGTTTTTCCGCACCTAATCGTTTCACAGAATAAACCGATGGCCCCTCCTCCCTGTCGCGATGAAAAGGAGGATCATTTGTTAATTACCAATGATCTCATTTTAAAATTATTGCAATGCCAATACGCCATTTGGGAGAATGCACTATTCATTATAAAGAGGGACTTAGCTATACAGAGGGAGAGCAGAGGCCTTATTTCACATCATCATTCTATAATGTTCTGCCCGAACAGCAGGCCACTTCAGCAAATTGGCTTCTCACAAACACAGCGACCCTGTGGAAACCGAGCAAAGAAAAGGACTGGGATTAAGTAACCACCTCAGCCGCCGGATCAGCTGCACTCTACTCATCATTTCAGGTTAGTTTAAGGTAATGGGAGGATACACTCAGAGGCGCTGATTTATGTGTCTCGACAGGACAGAGACCAATCCCAGTCTGACGTCTGGGAGCGTCCTCTAAACATGGTTAAGCAATAGAAAAGACGCCCCCCCATCAGTGTTTAGAACAGCAGGAGGGTTTGGCCAGCCACAACTCTACTGCCAATGAAGACGTCTTTCTGTCATTTTCTTTTTTCTAGCTATTTTTCAAAAAAATAAAAGCTTGACGAGGACCATGTGGTACGGTAAGCCCACCTCCCAAACCAAACGCAAACAAAAATAGGGTCAGCAATGTCCTAGCTAGCATATCGTTTTGATCACTGCAAGTAGGGGAAAAAAAAAACTTGTGATTTACTGGCTCCATGAGCTTCACACAGGCCCCTGTATACCCAGCAAAACACAGTTATTTCAGCAAAAGGTTGACTGTTCCCTTCAGAACACCCTGATGTTTTAAAATACATTTTGGCTTTCTGTCCCGGACAGCTGAAGTTTTAAATCAAAAGTGAGGAAAATTCAACTGGCGACTGATGATGCATGCACTGTACATCAAATAAGAATAAATTACAAGCACCATAGTCAACACACAGAAATTACAAATATATATACAATACTTATGCTACTGTAAATTGTAAACCAAAAGTGTCAGAGGACACCATAAAATTATCTACAATAAATTGATCTGATTGGGGAGAGTACAATGGATTGGTAGTCTTCCTTTGCTATTTACCATTATATTATTTAAAAATAAAATGAAATAAGAACACTACGCCTACTTATGGATTTTTCATGCCTGGAAATCACCTGGCAATCTGAGAGACACTTTGAATGATGATAAATCATTCTTGGGTACAATGAAATTTTATATAACACTATTCTGAAAAATGAACCGTGGTTTAGGTTTTAAAATGGGTGATCCCTACTATGGAATGGCAAATTTTGCAAAAATGATGGAAATAAAGGAAGGAAAAGACAAATAAATCAACAAAACAAGACAAGCTACCACTACTACTATAACCAATAACAACAATACTTATTATTACAATATCATAACTCCACTGAAAATAAACTCTGACTGAATCTTAGCTGTTAATAGAA
Organism: Mormyrops boulengeri; assembly: GCA_026781065.1. Taxonomy (NCBI): domain Eukaryota; kingdom Metazoa; phylum Chordata; class Actinopteri; order Osteoglossiformes; family Mormyridae; genus Mormyrops; species Mormyrops boulengeri. The sequence continues at coordinate 12,207,543 of JAODLD010000124.1, forward strand.
TGGTTCTGCCATATACAAACCATAAATAAAGATGACTCCTAAAAGTTAACCTGCCTAAATTCTTTGGAACCATGTGTCATACCCAATGCAAAATAACCATTGGCCACAGCTTTGAAGGACTTCTTCGGAACACACAGATAGGAACCAGGAGCAACGTCTATCTCACCCAGACCGCAGGGCAGATCCCAGCCAATGGTGAGCAGGGTCCCCTGCAAGGGCACGTCGGCGTCACAAAACATGTCAAAGAGGGAGCTAACAGCTTTTTCCAATCAACAGGCTCTGTGCGGATTGTGTTTCGCCACAGGCCACTGCAAGCCAAGGGGAAAGCTTCCTGCAGCAAACATCTTTGCTGCCAGATACAGTAGTACCCCTTCGCTTGATATTACCCCGACAGCGGGCTCATCCCTTCACTTGCTGTAAAAGCACAAACAAACATGTGCATGCAGATATTTCATATAAATTCTCTCACTGTGGGTCCTAAACTTATTAATGGAAGAGGAAGTATAGCTGTTTTGACATCATCACATTTATGCTCCCACCGCACCTTCAGAAAACTTATAGGGAAGAGCATACAATGAGTGCATTACAATACACCAATTCATGATTGATACATGCAGTAAATGTTGGACAACATTGCTACTAAAATATCACTTTGACAACACACAGAACCAATAAAAGTGTCTACCAGTGTAAGACACAGTTTAAATTCGGGTCGTAACAAGGAAAACCGGATTAAGATAATGTAGCTAGATGTCAAAATGAGACGGCCAGTCTTAATCGCAACACAAACATCTCTATGCAGCTGCTACCGTAACATACCAGCATAAATGTTAAAATTTTACAAGACATATTATAAGAAAACACGTGATGGAAAGTCTCTATTGGCTATGTTTACAAACTCCAAACATTTTGTCAGTCCTAACAGAATATTTAATTTTCCAAAACGTTGTACTTGTCATAGACAAGAATGCTGAAAAGTAATGAGGAAAAACAAGACCATAAAAGAGTTGAATAAAATAGCCCATAGACCAAGACCAATTTAACCAATAAAGAATGAAAAACACACCGAGCAACAGAAACAAAAGCAAATATTAAATTAAGCTTTGGAAAATTTGAAGCATGACTGCGTCATATATCTGTAAACAAATTTATCCTCTCGAATAATGCAATTGTATTTAAAGAACATACAGACTGACATTCTGGACTTATTCTGATCCCATTCACAGTTCATATTATACTTTACTGAAACAGTAATTATTTTACCCTGCAGAAACACATATGCACACAAAACTATTTCCCTAAACCACACATGCTCCTGTGCAGAGGAAACCCGTGAGAATGTGTGGAAGACATGCACTCGGCGAGGGCTTAGTAATAACAGAAACCCATAAGTGGGCAATTATCACACAGACTGTTAAACTCAGAAGCGAGAGTTAAGCGAATATATTTTACAAAAACACTTAATCTACTTCAGCTTTAAGAAGTTTAAAATGAAGTAATAAACAAACAAACAAATAATCTCAAAATTAGCTATTCTGCTCCATGGAATTCTGAGCAGTAATACACTCAATCTCAATTATTGCAGTGTGTCATTTCTCATGGTATTAACTAAGTTTATTCTTAGTTATGGTGTCTGTAGATGGCCTACTTTATGAAGGTTCTGGACATGATAAAAGTATCCAACATTAAATGGATCCTGTTAAATACGAATAATACCAGTGGAGAAGTTCTAGCCAAACTCCTTTTGTGAGATAATCACTTCTACCTTAGCATTTGTATCCCTTTCATTTGCTGACCCCCTAGAGTCTGCCTGCTTTCCTCAGTAAAGATACGTCATTGTTTTGACCAGGGCACACGTGTCTGTGCCCCTAAAGCAGACTAAACCAGTTCGAGAATGCAGTCAGAAACTGCACTGCTGCTACTCAGCTCTCCTCCTTCATCTGCCTGTCTGTTAGCCTTTTGCACCTCATCTTTTGTACAGACTGACCGCACTGCCACAAGTAGCGTATTCCGTCAGGCGAATATGATTTCTGAAATGCAGAGTGTGTTTCATCAAATTCCAAGTGAGCCGCACAAAAGCCGAAAATTACAAGTATTTCTTACCCAAGATCCTATGACAGGCAATCAACATCCTAAATGTATAACAGAGGAGCAACAACCTTTCCATCCAGACATCTTCTAGCCTCTCATCCTGATCGCAGGGGGAGTCATCGATACTAGAGATGCACCGATCCGATATTCAGATAGCCTTGTAGATGGCCACTCGGACATGCTCAGGAGAAGGGTGCTTGATTTTGATATGTCCAGCCCTTGCTCCGGTTTGTTTGCAATGTTAATAGCCTCATTCCTGCCCTCCCCTTTGTGCATGCATTTATGTGTTTTGGGGCTTGAAGGGGAATTGATGGGATAAGTGTATGATGTGTTAAGTATGTGTCTGGTATAGTAAATGCGTAAATATGGTAATTTATATATGGTAAATTAATTTGGGAGACTTACTTTACAACTTTCAGTCGACAACGCAAACTTAATTATGCTGGCGAATGAAGGCGCTTTGCTTGCAACGGCGTTATAACAAATGTCTTTCAAATTCTCATACATCCTTCCTAATGGCCCTTTGGTGTTAAATTGCAAATCTGTCTTATTTTGCAGTCAGGCTCGTTTTTGGTTGTCAGACAGTCTATTGAATTGAATTGAATTGTCTGGCTTCTGCTCTGTCATGAATACTGCTGTTGAAATCGTGGACCTTCCTCACAGCTTGGCTCCTCGCCGTCTAAATTTAAAAGTACGGTTTAGGGAATTTGGCATCCCCTTACTGGGGGAGAAACCTATCGGTCTGCTCACTTATGTGGCATTTTGGGTATCGTGTTGGATAACAATGAGATGCAAGCCTATCTGCGGTTGGAGAACTCGAATCGCATGCATGGAATTTGCTCCACGTTCATGCATTCGTCCTCGGTTTCCAAATGCGAATTGCTTTCTCTGTTAGGGTACTTATACTTCGCCATGCGTATCATTCTGCAGTATCGCTCGTTTATGTCATGCTTACTTCTAAATCGTTTTCCGGGTTAAATGACATGCTTATTTTAGGAAAATGCCATTTTTCTGACCTTAAATTTTGGATTACATTTCTCAATCACTGGAATGGCATTTCATTTTATTTACTGATACGTCCCACTTGGTATGCTTCTATACAGACGCTGCTCCATCTGCAGGTTTCGGCGGGTATTATCAAGGCTCTCGGTTCGTGGCGCGTTGGCCCTCGGATTTCATGGGTTTGCACTCCCTGCCGGAGTCCTCGGCCATCCATGAAATTTTTTCTTATTGTTGCTTGTACTGTATGGGGTAAAGAATGGTCTCGTAAAGCATAAAAGTTTTCTGTGATATTGATAATGTGTTAAGCTTAATGGTTAGGGAAGTGCATTTGTAATTGAAAGATTGCAGATTCGAATCTCCGACCGGGCGGTACCCTGGGCGCTGCCCCCAGCTATGTCACATTGTCGCGTGTGGGTGAGGTGCAGAGAGCACATTTCGTTGTGCACTGTGTGCTGTGGTGTCACTGACCACTGATCAGTAAATTCTAATTCTGAAGCTGTTTCCATAATTACTAAGGGTCGCTCCAAAGCCAATCGGATTGGAGCTGCATCCACAGCATCTCATCAGGGAATCCCGCTGTCAGTGTTGAAACTCCTCGGATGATGGTCCTCCTCCGCTTTTGCCACATATGTCTGTGCAGATACCTCCATTATCCTGGAGGCTCAACGTGTTATTGCTTCATCTAATGTAAGCAACACTCAGATTGGTGGTGGTTTAAAGTTACATTAGCGACCACTTACGTGTCTAGAAGTGCCTGGCGTCTCCATAACGCCCCTGCATTAATATGGCGGTTCCATACCGCTGGCAAAGAGTTTAGCGTTTCCACAACACTTCGTCGTATCAACACCTACTTACCCCTATAGAAGCACTTGGCGTCTTCATAACATCCCTGCATTAATATAGTTTGTTCAACACCGCTGGCATAGCGCTTAGCTTTTCCATAACGCTTCGTCGTATCAACACCTACATACCCCAATAGAAGCGTTTGGCGTCTCCATAACGCCCCAGCATTAATATAACGGCTCCATACTGCTGGCAAAGCACTTGGCGCCTCCATAACGCCTTCTTGTTACACTAGTGGCTCCATACCACTCTCGAAATCGTTCAGCATCTCCATACGGTCTTACATGAAATCAGCGGCTCCATACCGCTCTCAAGTCGCATAATTTATTTCTACAGTCCTTCAGCAGCTATAAAAGGATAAGGTCACTTTTCCACCCATTCAATTAGTCAAGATGTCATTATCTAAACATTGTTCTCCGTTTCCTTCCAACAGGTCTAGAGCCTCGCCTGATAGCGATAATGGAAAATATTCGGATCGGCGCTAATCCAGACCTATTTCACGGATTGGGTATCAGGCATGCGTGACCGATCCACGTCCTATACTTACTTATTTAGTTTTTGACAATCTCTAAAAAGATTTTTAGATTTCATGTTAAATCTATTTGCACAATCAATTGCACGACAGCTCTTTCCCATTTTACATGTGTTTTTTGCAGCATTCAAGTCGAACACAAACGCTGCCCCTCAGTCTTTTTTGCTACTCAGTGGGTGTGAGTGCAGTGACTTCTGCCTGCTGTGACGTCATGCGCATACCCTCCCCAGTAAGAGGAGCGTAAGATAAGACGTGACGATCTGGGAGTATTTTAACAGAAACCAGTAGCACAGCGAATTGCAATCTTTGTAAAATAAAGTTTTGAGAGGTGGGAATAGCATTTAATGGACAATCCCACTTAACAAAGGGCAAGCAACTATGCGAGACAAAAAAGCAATGGATGATTTGGGAGTCGCTAACTTGGACTGTTTTGCGAACTCGCTGCAGCTTGTGGTACAAGAGGGGCTGCCATCGCAACAAAGTGTAACTGAGCTGGCGCCAATGGGAGAAAAATTGTGTTGCCTTTTAAGCATTCGCCACTTATGTATACTTGCTCTGAAGGTATTCATATTGAACTTCAAATGCCTCAGAAACGCTTAAAACAAGACGTGCAAACGAGGTGGAACAGTACGTTATGTATGTTTGTAATTAAATATTTTTTGTCATACATTTTTTCCATCTGTATTTACTAGCTTAAAAAATTAATAAATAAAGTATAACAAAGTAAAAAGAGCTCTTGTATCAGAATCTGTATCGGTATCGGCAGTTGTGTATCGGAATCGGATTGGAACTGAAAAAATGTGGATCGCCCCATCCCTAATAGATACACTGAACGGAATGCTAGATTTATTTGTTGAGGTAAATTTCAAAACAAATATTAGTATAAATTATTTGTATATCTAATCTCAGGCAAGATATAATGGGTTGTCTTTGAGAAAAAATGCATTCAAGATAATTAATATAACTACCAATGAGAAACAATCTAGACCTCTAGGCCACACAGTTTTGAAAGATTTAGCTGTGGTTGTGATTCACCAAACAATGTGGGAGGTTTAAAGACACGCCTAGAGGTTATAGTACCATTATTCCGTATTGTCACGTCAAGGTTTCAGAATAAAACCTAAAGCTGACATGCTCCAGAGTCTCTTGATTACACACTCAGACACTATGTGTGTATGACTTATATATATAGTCCAACCCCCTTTACTTGCACTGTCCTGAGTTTAAAATTGTTAATCCCGTTTTTGTCACTTGCTGTCTGAATGTCGTACTGTGGTTCTAGGGAAATGTTCTCTCATGGGACTGTATACTTGAATATGGATGGTATGACAAAGACCACTTGACTTGAAATATATGTGTAACACAATCATCCAATAATAAAAGAAAAAGTGAGAGTTGTTGCTTAGTGTAAGCCTAAACCTGGGAAAGAATTTGCTAGGCACAGCAGTGTCATTGGTTAGAGATAAATTTGAATGCGTTAAGGAAGCATGGATTGTTTTCTCCAATTACAACACTAAGAAAAATTAGCAGGAACAGTACAGACACTTTCTGAGAATTTTCACCTAATTAGCCGCTTTCTTTAACATTAGATTTAACAACGCTTTGCCATCTCAAGAATAATTGTCTACCCATCATACCATAAATTAAGTAGCCTAACCACTAGCAAGCCATTGTACATTCTACTTCCCAGACTATTCTATTAAACGAATAAGCTTATTTAAAAGTCAATTTTAACAATAATAAAAATCAGCGAGGCCAACATTTTTGTTAGTTAAACATAATCTTGTTACCGTTTATTTCTCACATGACAGCAATCTAAAAAAAGACCAGTTCACATACAAATTCCCCTTGTATGTTACATTAAATGGCAATAAACATGCATCAGTCTTTGCTGAATGGCTGGATTTCCTTTAAAACAGTATAAACAAGGATAATCCCAGTTGTTTAAGCTCTGCAGTGAGAATGACATGTAGAAATATCATGGAATATAATATAATGATTTGTTATTTTTACTGCCCCATGAGTCACATAAACTGCAGCAGACGCACACTCTCAGCTCCCCTCACATTTTGAGAAGCACCAGGACAGGCCCCACCTAGAGGTGCAGCTTGCCAAAGGCTGCCCCTGGAACCACATCCTCTTTCAGAGGTGTGGATCCACCTGCAGGAACACCTACACCTCATGTTATGCATTCTTCAAAATCAGAGAGAGAGAGAGAGAGAGGGAGAGAGAGAAAAATTAGATTAATGTTCAGTGGTTTCAATGCGATCAAGAATAATAGAACATGGCTGAAACGCTTGTCTTGAGAAAACAAAATTGCTGTTCTCTCCAAACTTCCACACATTCCCAAGACAATTTACAGCAATTGTTAAATGCTAAGGTGCTGTATAAAACACCATATTTGCATTAAGATGGAAGGGCTTCACTTTAAAATAACACAAAAACGTTCTGTGAATGCCACATTTCCAATGACAGCTTAATACCAAGCTTATGGAAGTGTATAATATTAACATGCAGTTGCTGGATATCACTAAGTAACACTGCGATTATAACATCACGTTCCATACCTTGCTCAATAAAACCCAGTCTATTTGGTTTTTCCTGACCTGCTTTACAATATTTGTAAAATAAGACAAGGAGGTCTTAGGGATACTACAAGACTTCTCAAGTTAGTGTTTTGCAAGAACCAATGAGAACACTAGTTTGAAGAAAAACTGTGCACATCCCAAGCACATAGCAAACTTATTGCAAATATAAACAAATAATAAAATGTAGGTAAGGTGTAATAGCTAAATATCATTGTTGTCAACACACTGATTCTTTTAAAAAAAGTTTAATTAAAGGTCCATTTCAAGCCACCTGAATGCCTGTTTTATTGTGAATTAATTCTCCAGAAATCTGGCACAAACAGGAATTGCGCTTAAGGGAGTAATGTCTGAGAACTTAGCAAAAGAACTGCTTACCACTGAGGCCATAAATTGCACAACTCTGTTTGGCGGATTCCGGGCCAAACATCTCTTACCATGCTCAGCCGCTGTTGAAACGCTAAGATCTGTTCATGCTTTTAGTATTGATCCAAGAAATCATAAAAGGAAATGCTGGAGTGAATTTCAAAGGATTAACAAATAACTACATAAACCTTGGTGGCACATTTTAATGATAAGAATAACAGCTCCACTGATACACGTAAAGCAGGGATGCTCAGAACATTCCAGCTGCTGCTCCGGCAAGTTCATCAAATGCCGAAATAAACCAAACCAATTACAGGCAGGCTGCTGGTATTGACAACTGAAACTACAGTATTTGACTGGCACCACAGAAACACTACAAAGGTTGATAGAGCATACAACACATCCATTCATGAAGACCTACTAAAGTCACCCACATCCTTAATCTTTCTGCTGAAACGCTACCTCTAAGCAGGGGTGCCCTCATGGGGGGGGGGGATTTTCAAATAATGACTCCAAACCTGCATGTGCCATTGAAAGTAGAGGCGCAGCCATTAATTATGAGTGGAACTCCCCACCCATGCCCAGCAACCCCCTAACCCTGCACAAAGTGAGATGTACTGGGCATATATAACATGTATGACAAAATAAAAGGTTTGTTGGCCAGTAAAAAGGGTGACCACAGACAAATCTGGATCAATAGTTGAGTATTCCAGTTTCTGTGTGCATTTCTGAGTCATGTCTATGCATACACAGTACATTCATGAGTTAAGGTCTTGTTGGAGCTGGCCTAACATACCTGGAGATACACAGAGTTGGTTTTCTAGAGGCTGTCTGTGATGTTCAGGTGTAGACCCCCAGGCCTGGTTCCTACACTCAACTCATTGTGTTGATCCCCATAATAAGCGTTTGCCAAAAGACAGACTTATTAATTACAAACATCAGCTGTGTAGACTCAAGGGTGTTAAGGGCATCATGGAAGCAGAGCAGGTGGACAACTGCATGTACATGGAACCATTTATTTTTTGTCAAGTCCTGATAGACCAGAGAACATCCCTGATGGCCACCCAGTAATAGTTCTCCATGTGTCTTTTCAGATACAGATAACTAGGTTTCAGTTCTATGATACAAACACATGGACCTTAGGATGGCTACAGCTGTTAGATGGATGCACTGCTGAAGTTGTCTTAAATTGGCAGCAAATATTTCAAAAGGGAAAGCAAGCAACAGAAAACTTGGGAATCAAATTACCTGCAGGAAATTTTGGTCTAAGTGCCAAGCAAACTGACAATCTCCTTTCCTCTCTGCCTCCTTTGTTACTGGTTTCCAGCATCTGATTTTCTGTTTACATCCTCCAAAAATACCCTAGTAGCAATTTTAAACAAACTATTTAAAAAAAGAAACAAATGATTACCAGATGATACAACAAATGATGCGGAGTACCCATAAAAATTCCATATTTAAAAAGCACATAAAACCTATTTTCTATACTTTATTTATATATTATATAGAGCAAAACTGGTAAAATGCCGGGAATGTAACATATTCATTGTGTTGTGCTCTCTCTCACTAGTAACAGTAATGGTCCAGCCCGGTCCTGGAAATCCGCTCAAGTACAAGTTTTCCAGCTCTCATGAAACACATCAAAAATGGCTGAATTATTCCATTTATGGAAATAAATCCCTGTCAAGAGCTTACATGCTCAGTTGAAACAAATAAATGAAAAAAAGATCCAACTGCACCATGACTGGACACTGTTTTCAATTCACCCATAAAATATATTTTCCAATGGTCTGTATCAAAATTTTGTCTTCAGGTCTTACTTTGCTGCAGTCATAGGCCTGATACTGCCAAACTGGTATTCCCATCTTTAACGCCTTAATACAATGAATAAACCAACCAGTTCACGACCACCCAAAGATGTTTTTAAATGGCTTCCTTAACTACAAATGTTGTTATCGAAACCACAAGTGCATGGAGGACCAATTTCAAAACTTAAATACCATACCTTATTTATCAATCCTATGAGACCTTATGTGCTCCATTCTTTCATCGGTTATGCTAATCTGGCATGTATTACAAAACATGTCAGCTGCCAATGCTTTGGATCTCCATCCATGGAGTAGAACGTAAAGGACTCGAGGGAATCCTTCAAAGAATAATCTGTGGACTACAAATAGATCATTTAGAATGATGCAGTATCTAACAGCATGTGTATAATAAAACTTCTTAAAACGTGATTATTTGTACTGAACCATACTGACAATACATGGTTTTGTAGAGTGCATTTACAATGTTTTGCCGATATTTGATATTTTTAAAAAGGATTTATGAAGATCAAAGAATGCATAGAAGAATCAGGTGTAGAAGGGACAAGGTTAAAAAGCACTCCCCTCAACAAGATGCGTTTGCGCACTGCTATAATTAAAGATTACAAGCAACGACGTAAAACCTTCAGTAGCACTTACTCCTCTCGATCTAATGATTGCAAAAATATTTTACATCACATGTAAATTGAAGCATGACATAATCTGTGTTAAGTAACACTGTATCCCCGTCTCTCACTAAAATTGGAACTTCCCTTAGCTATGGCAGTTAAGAATAAAGCCTCTCCCCACCCCACTGGTCCTTGGATTGGTTCTTGGAAGATGAGCACTTTGTTTCTTGAATTTCTTGCAGACACAAAAAGGACCATGTCGTCATGTAGACAGACGTGCCCGGACACGTCCCATTTGCCACACGGCCACATTGCCAGGGCCTGTCAACGGCTAAAAGTGGAGCAGGGCATAGATCAAATGGCCAATCATTCTCAGTGTTTACCCCGACGGGAACAGGAACTGTAGGGGGTTAGCGAAAGGGCGACGCTCTGTCTTGGTCTAACACCGCCAGAGGAAAAGCCACCTGCTGACAACACATAAAGATAAATTAGGAGGTCAGGTAAATATGGATGTGGGAGAGTGTTTTCTGGTAGTCGTGGAAGCGGGGAACGTCTGGGTCAGTGAGATTTATGCCAGAGTGCTCATTAAAATTAAGCAAGTTATTTTAGGGAGGGAAAGAGAGATGAAGCATTCCGCTACTGTGCTACAAGTCAATGAAGAGGGAGCCCCATATCCAAGATAGTGACGTGTAATATTTGTTTATACTGCTTAAATGGGGCCATTTGTTTTTATATCTTAATTTTTCACAAAAATTTAGGTATCCTCAAAGATGCTATACAGCATTTGGCTGAATGCACTCCTCAATGTAGCATCAAGGGGAAAAAATGTTTGGTCCTTCGGTAAACACTTTTGCTAGTCAATGGAAATTTCTCATGCTTTAAGAAAAGTTGTCAATGATTGGATGAGCGGTGCAGCTAGAAACCTGCAGATGTTCAACATGTCTCTAGGGGGCGCTTAATATATACACAGGGCAACTTAAAACCCAGTATGGCAGAAAAATGTCATCCATGACCAAAAAAAAAAGAGTCACATTTACATCTTGGAATGTACTCATTAAAAATCCAAGTTTCTTACATCTACTTTAAAACAAGTTATATTTACAGAACATTACATCAGCTTAAAATGTTACAAAACATGAAAGCAAAAATAATTTATAGATGAATCAAACTGCAAAACATCAATAACAGAAATTTGGACAAATATATACAAAAATTTGGTGGCTCAGTAAAAATCTCCTTTACTGGTATAACTTCAGGTCGAGAGCTTATATTATCAATTTACTTTATTAACACTGAAGCACTGAACTCAATGGGAAAGAATGGGATTAAAGTTGAGAAAAGGAGGACATCCGAGTGCTAGAGTGGCTGACCCTATGGACCCATTTTGTCCTGGAACTAATGTGCACCCTCTGCGTGTGTCCGACCTCCCAGAGCCCTCATTCAGAGGCAATGTACCAGACAGAGTGGCTCACATCCTTTCTTATAGGTCTACGAGTCTGAAAAGAACACCTCCTGTTGCATTTATAACAAATGGAAAGAAGACCTGCCTCAGCATCACTCAGCATAGAGACAGCTCTAACACAGCCCAACTTTAGAGCTTAACTGCACTCAAACTTCATCACAGGTCTCAATAACACTCTGCCACCCTATGACTTCGGCATTTTGACTTCTCCACGATCAGCTCAGATCTATGCAGCATTTACAGACATTCCGGTTCATGGATAACAAGAGCCAATGAGCTATACCGCACACAGCTTGCAGGCCGTCGAGCGTCAATGAGCAGTGTCTCCTCTTACACAAACACTCCTCCAAATATATACCTGCATTCTCGCCGAACCTCAAAATACACTAAAGACTAATGGACTAAAAATGCAGCTTCCCATACGGACAATTTAAAATTGAAAGTAGACTTCTGCTAAGTGCCTGTGACCGCGATGGTTAAACAATTTCAATATGTGGCAGGCAATGATGCTAAACATTTCAATGGCAAATCCGGAAACACAGGCTTAAGCAAAACAGGATTTATCTAATTCTTTTAAAAATATTTTACAAGGGTAAAAATATGTATTTTTTAATTATATAACAGTGGTGTTAATGTGTCAGCATGTTTTAAGCAAGTAAGCTTCATGGTAGTCAGATACAGACTGCCAAGTAATTCAGCGTGAGCTATCTTAAAGAATGCTCATTGACAGCATATATAATCTCATATTCTGATGGAGCTGGTAATATGAGGCAGCCGGCATTAATCACTGGAGGTATTCTAAAACGGAGGCGGGTTGCAACAAAGGGCTCAGGCTTTTTCGATAATTTTTTCATTATCAGAAATTAAAGAGGCATAAGCTGAAACTGAATCCCTTTGGGAAGCTACATCTCAGAGGTACAGATGGAATATATATTGCCATGACTGTAAGAGAAAGAATAAAAATTTGACCATTCGCCTCAGGTCACAGGGAAGCATTTTAACTGCTTTAATTTGCCTCACTCCTCATATTGCTTACCTTTTGTTCACAGAAAGTCCTTTTAGACACAGATTTTAACAATGGCATAATTCATCCCGGTAAAAAGAAAATTATAATGATTCTATGCCTGTACCTTGATTTCACCCAACATATGTCTGGCTTTTCCCAGATTGCATCAGATTTTGAAAATAAATGTGAAAAATATGATAAAAAGCGAAACAGTTTGATGTTTGACAACAGGACATCACAATACATTAAAGAAACCTGAAAAGTACAGTCATTTACTGCATGTTACGTAATACAGACATATGTAATCATATGTCATAAATAATCATAAATAAATTCGACAAACGATATCTATTTAGCCATCCCCTGCCACTTAGCATTCGCGACAACATAAAGAGCAAGATATCGCTTTTCGCAGCTTGTGCAATAAGAAGAGATGCGAGAATGAAGTGAGTGTTTGGCAGCCATGAGGAACTTTCTGCTGATCAGGCTACTGGCCCACGTGCGCCTGGCAGTAAGGACGCCTGGCCTTGGCACCCGACAGTGTCGGCTGAGTGAAATGGGCCCCCCGTGGAACAAACAGACCTGCTGTTTGGGCTGTATGTAGGCAGTTAGGGTGAAAAAGGGTGGGGGGGGTT
>JAODLD010000124.1:12224100-12235626 GCA_026781065.1 Mormyrops boulengeri
ATCGGGGCATTTGATTCCACCACATCCGGGGGTCAAATGGTAAGAGCCGGGGGGGGGGGGGGAGCAGCCCTATCCCTCAGCAGTTATGGGAGTCGTTAAATGGGAAATAACCACAATCTGGGTCAGGGGGATCTTACATCTGGAAAATGAGGGGTAACACCCAAATGAATGTCTGACCGTAAGTAGGCTGGTAGACGGAGACCGGTGCCAAATCAGCCGGCTACAAACTCCAAGACAACGTCTCTCAGAGAGACTGAAGAAAAGAGAAAAAAAAACTTACGCGCAGTCTACAAGTGCTAACAGTCTGTTTGGGTGAGAACCTGCTCACTGTACACAGGCCAAGTCAATTTCTAAATTCAAAAAGCACAGAGAACCAATTTCACCAAAGCTGCATGCTGAGCTGGCTATAGCTCACCCATGAGGCGAGAACATACTTCTGCTCCAGTGCACCTCCTCCTCCAAGAGAGCTTAAAACTAAGCCAAATACATCACCTTTAAATTTACCTGTAATGTACAAATCAGTAGGTCAGTGGCTCAAATCCCGTGGTCGACAGAGTTGTCCAATTACTGCTGGGCCCTTGAGCAAGGCCCTTAAGTTGGAAAAAATACTCCAGGGACCCTGGACAAATGGCTGACCCCCTGCTCTGACCCCAAGCTTTGCTCTTACTTGTATATGCCCATGTCTCATAAGGGAGCAAGATGGGATATAAAAAAAAAAGAAGAATTCCAATGCACTTGTACCCATACAAATAGGGAATAAAGTATCATTTTCAATTTCCTTCACTATTTGAAAGGCTTTGTTTAGTGGTGCAGTGGTGGGATAACTCCTGATCTGGCTGCACCTCCGGTATTCAGCTCACAGCAGCTGCTCAGGTAACAGGTGCAGGATGGGCTGGAATTCCGCCACAGTAAGACCCAGGATGAAAGGTAGGTGGTCACTGTTCAGCAATGCAGCAGGAAGCTTAAATCCCACTCAGTCATTTGGTATATAAACACCATTACCAAAACAATAAGAAAATAAAAAAATATATATATAAAAAATTACTAACAGTAATAATAACTATTATTGTTGTTATTATTAATGATAATAATAATAATTTTCTCCAGTGCCACCCCAGTTCAAGTAATAGCAACTGAAAATAAAACATAGATTTTAAGTAAACCACTCAAGAATCTTTATACATATATGTATACATACATATTATATATACACACACATACATTATATACATTCATTTATCCAGTCAGTCCCGCTACACCGTGTGATATCACGTGAAATCAGTGTGAATCTGTTTCAACACGAATGATATGTTAGTACCCAAGTCCAATACAATGCGGATTTACCTTTGTATGTGTGTGATTTTCAGTCAGAGAGATCATCGCTAAGCAAACTACAGTGCAATATGATCTTAGCGAGAAACACTACTGCACGCAGAAACAACTATCCAAGTGAATGATAGTGATGTCCGATTCGTGAACAAACAAAACTGTTCTTCTGAACCGGTTCTTTTCAGTGAATTGGTCAAACAAGTTTTGAAATCTAAACAATAGAACTTTTCTGTATATCCACACATTGCACAGGTCAGAGTCTTGGAATACAAAAACACAGCACAACCTTTTTTAATTCACTTACATTTGCTTTTCGTCATGTTGCCTTCAGTGGCTCACTACTCCCGACTCTCGGCAATCGAAAGGTTTGTGACTTCGGCATGTTTGGTTGAAACAGATACTAGGTAATTCATGTGTGATTCATAAGACCCATAGGAGATGTTTACAATATAATTAATTAATGTATTATTATTATTTCTTATTTAAAAGACATATAATTATGTAATTGGCCACTGAAGTCACTTGTTTTTATTTTTAAATAAATTTCGTTTAAAGTAAATTACTAAGTTTTGGGGTTGGATTGGTTCTCCTAACCCTATTTTTCCCATTGGATGTGTATTTTAGTATGCAATTTTAGAGAACGCAAGGATTTTCAGGAACATATTAGTCGCATTGTAGCAGGACTGAATATATACATATACACACAGACAGTAGGGACAAAAGTACTGGGACACACCTCAATCATTGAATTCAGGTGTTTCATTCAGACCCAATACCAAGGTACAGGAAATCAAGCACCTAGCCATGTAGTCAGGTTTACAAACATTTGTGAAAGAATGGGTTGTTCTGAAGAGCTCAGTGAATTCAAGTGTGGTATTGCCATAAGACACCACCTTTGCAATAAGTCAGTAAGACAAAAAATTTCAATAAAAAATTCAATAAGATATTTCACAGTCAACTGTATGTGACACTACGGCAAAGTGGAAGTGTTTAGGAATAACAGACACTCAGCCATGAAGGGTAGACTATGTAAAGTAACAGAATGGGGTCACCGAGTGCTGAGGTGCATAGTGCATTAAAAAAATAACTGCAGAGTTTCCAAACTTCCTCTGGCATTAACCCCAGAACAAAAACTGTACACCAGGAGCTTTATGGAATGGGCTTCCATGGCCGAGCAGCTGCATGCAAGCCTCACATCACCAAGTGCAATGCCAAGCTTAGGATGGAGTGGTGTAAAAGCACATCACCCTGGTCTCTGGAGCAGTAGAAATGTGCTCTGTGTTGTGATGAATCACGCTTCTCAGTCTGGCAGTGTAACGGACGAGTCTGGTTTTGGTGGATGTCAGGAGAGCGTTACCTGCCTGACTGTAAAGTTTTGCGGTGGAGGGATAATGCTGTGGTGCTTTTTTTAGGGGCTGGACTAGGCCCCTTAGTTCCACTGAAGGAAACTCTTAATGCTTCTGCATACCAAGACATTTTGGACAATTCTATGCTTCAAACTTGTGGAAACAATTGGGGGAAGGACCTTTTCTGTTCCACCATGACGGTGCCCCAGTGCGGCTGGGAGAGTTTGGTGTGGAAGAAATTGGCTGGCCCACACAAAGCCCTGACCTCAACCTCATCGAACACCTTTGTGATGAACTACAACGAAGACTGAGAGGCAGGCCTTCACAAATGTTCTTCTGGATGAATGGGCAAAAATTCCCACAGACACTCTCCAAAATCTGGTTTAAAACCTTCCCAGAAAAGTAGCAGTTGTTACAGCTGCAAAGGAGGGACAAACTCCATATTGATGCCTATGGATTTAGAATGGGATGTCACAAAATTTCTGGTAGGTGTAATGGCCATGTGTCCCAATAAAGATAAAAATTGTTGTGCTAACTGAAGAAGCAATAAAACTGGCTTTCTTAGGACTAGTTGAGTATCTGGAGCATCAGCAATTGTGGGTTCAATTACAAGTTCAAAATGGTCAGAAACAAAGACCTTGAAACTCCTCAGTCATTCTGAGAAATGAAGGCCTTTCCATGCAAGAAATTGCCAGGAAACTGAAGATCTCGCACAATGCTGTGTACTACTCCCTTCACAGAGCAGCACAAACTGGCTCTAACCACAACAGAAAGAGGAGAGGGAGGCCCTGGTGCACAACTGACTGAGGGGATAAACATATTAGAGTGTGTAGTTTGAGAAACTGGCAGCTTCATTAAATAGTACCTGCAAAAGACCAGTCTCAACACCAACAGTGAAGGGGCAACTCTGGGATCCTGGCCTCCTAGGCAGAATTGCCAAGAAAAAGCTGTATCTCTGAATGGGCAATAAAAATAAAAGACTGGGATGGGCAAATGAACATAGACACTGGACAAAGGAAGACTGGAAAAAAAAGTGCTATGAATAGACAAATCTAAGTTTGCGGTGTTCGGAAAGAAATTTTGCGCGACACATCAGATGAAAGGACACTGGAGGAGTGCTTGACGAAATCCGTCAAGCATGATGGAGGCAATGTGATGGTCTGGGGCTGCTTTGGTGATGGCTAAGTGGGAGATTTGTACAGGGTAAAAGATCTTGAAGAAGGAAGGCTATCACGCCATTCATTGGAGCCAAATTCATCGTACAACAGGACAATGACCGAAGCACAGCTCAAAACTATGCAAGAACTTTTTAAGGAAAAAGGAGACAGCTGGTATTCTGTGCATAATGGAGTGGCCAGCACAGTCACCGGATCTCAACTCTATTCAGCTGTTATGGGAGCGGTTTGACAGAATGGTATATGAGAAGTGCCCATCAAGCCAATCCAACTTGTGGGAGATGCTTCAGGAAGCACAGGGTGAAATCCCATCAGATTACCTCAACAAACTGACATCTAGAATGCCCAAGGTCTACAAGGCTGTAATTGCTGCAAACAAAGGACTCTAAGTAAAACAAAGTTTAAAGATCACAATTATTATTTTAATTTAAAAAATGAACTTTGTCAATGACTATTTCCTATTGAAAATCATTTCACGTATGTTTTCATGGTTTCATGGGAACACAAGTACATTTAAGTCACCCCAAACTTTTTAATGGTACTGTATACTTTTTAAATATATATGTTAGGGCTGTGAAAGTTAACACGATAATCGCGCGTCGACGTGACAAATTTTTTTGATGCCATTAACGCGTGTTCAGTCAGTTGGCAGCTCGGGAAAAATAATGAACAAAGAAAATGGTATTTTGAATGGCAGGTTCAGCTTCGAAACTCTGTCAGATGGGTACACCGACAAGACCAAAGTTATTTGCAGTTACTGTCGATGAGTCACCACCGAAGTACATCTAGTCTTAAATACCATACCAGGCTGCAGCTCTTCTCAGAACGCATTCACATTTTCATATCTTAACATATTATGATAATACTTTCGTAAATATAAATAATTTACGAGCTATTATTATTATTATTATTATTATTATTATTCATTTAGGTATTTCTTTAGCTATATGTGAATGAGGCAGTCCGTCGCGCGCTTCTGTGATGACTTAACTGCATAATTTACATCTTCCTCAAAGTTATTCTCTACGAGAGTATGTCTCTGGTCAAACTGTATGCTTTCCAGAGTTTTCTTCAGTGTCCGAGATTGGATGTAGGCTTATTAAGTTTATTGGGATTCGTAATTCTTTCATATACTTTTGTAGTAAATCGTAGTAAGTTCGGAGTGGTGAGGACATTTTGCACTGCTCAGCCGGCACAGTTACAAGTAGTGAAGTGGAGAGTGAAGGGCAGATAACTGCAGAGCCAAACGAACTTGGGTGAGGGTGAAGACTATTGCAACAGAACTGAACAATATAGTGATATTAGTCACCTTTGCGCTGTTACAGGTCCGAGTGATTTAAAATGGAGAACCGCCCTGCCCCGGAATTGTATCTGTTTATTTTTTGTAAGTACTTGAAGTTTTATTTTTGTGTTAGATGTATATATATATATACCAATATCGCATTTAAAATCATATCTCAAACCTTCTTCTCTATCCATTGGGGCTCTTTGTAAATGTTGGGTCAGACATTAAGGATAAAATGGCTTTTTGCTTTAACAAGGTTGCCGACCTCTGATCTATACTTGGTTATATGACTAAGTAATATTTAGCAGGTCAATCTGCCGATCTGTTGTTGGACTTGGGTTTTTCTTAAATGATGAAGGGTTTCTGATGACCTTTGGACAATCTTTGTTCTTGTTTATTGTTGGTAATTGATTTCCAATAATAAATGCATACATTTGCATAAAGCAATCATGCCATGCCAACTCTAATACTGATAAGAATATTAACACCTGAAAAAATCCCTTAATGGTAAATGTTGAATGTTCATGATTTAATTTGCGATTAATTTGTGATTAACTATGGACAGTTGTGTGATTAATCATGATTAAATATTTTAATCTATTGACAGCCCTAATATACATACATATATACACATATATGTGTATGTGTGTGTGTGTGTGTGTGTGTGTGTATATATATATATATATACACACATACACACAAACACACACAAAGAAGGTTTTAGCTTGCGCTACACTAGCAGGAAGACTATTCCATTCTCCAACTACACGCTGTGTGAAGAAGTGCTCCCTCAAGTTCATTTTAAAATGTTCTCCCACTAATTTCCACTTATGGCCACGAGTTCTATAAGAACTATAAAACTCCATAGCAACGCGTCCACAGATAAGTTGGATGGTATAGTGTGTGCAACCAATTTAATGAGCTACAAATGAGAAGTAGTGCTTAAACAGTATAAAAACTACAACTTTCCCTTCTGTTGATAAAGGGCACAGCCATCTTGGATTCTGAACTCTGTGCTGCTCCGAGATATTTCTTGGATCTCCGAGAAATGAGAGCGCGCATGTTGTCACTTCCGGCTTCAAAACTCGGAATCCGACTCGGAATACGAGTTCCGAGGGCAAATGGAATCTCACACACACAAAGGTTTGTAATTCTATTTTTGTGGGGACTCTCCATTCATTTCTATGGGGAAAACTCTAATCCCAGCATGACAATCTTAACCCCTATCTAGAGCTGGGTGAAATGCCAATAAAATATTTCATATGATTCGGTGTCGATAATTATCACAATAAATGTTGAATCACTGTTTCTTCCAAGTTTAAATGGTCATTTTTATTCCTGAGTTAAAATTGCAGGAACCAGATGGCTAGTTGTAGTTACGAAAAAAAGATTTAACAAGTTATTTATTTACAAGTTATTTTAGTCATCGCTTAAAAAATGCACCCTGGCATGCTTCCTATTGGTCCTTAATTCTCTGTAAATTATTACTGTCGGGATTTCTCAAGGACTGAATTTTACTTTTACTTTCAGATTTCACTGGATTACCCTTATTGAATGGATTGCTTCGGACTTAGCTGCTCTCCCGGTGTGCTCCATTGCCGGTCCTGACAGGCAGTTACAGAGAAAATGGTGTCATTTCATTGTGTTGCGAAGCGTGTCGCTGGCAACACCTTGGGCCATAAATCATATCGAATTTTTAATCGGGTATCTGGCACATCCATATCGAGGCAAAATTATATTGTGATAATTATAGTTATCATTTTATCACTCAACCCAACCCTTACCCAGCCCTAACGGTTACTATAAGTAACCAGTGTAATATAAATATAATATATGCACGTACATTTTTTACATTTGCACACTACTCACATTTACTAAAAGTACAATGTTCTTTGCCAACAAATAAATTTACAGTATGTTTATATATACTGTCCTATCCATATATACACACACCATATATTATATATATATATATATATAAAAAACACACATACATAGATACATACATATATATATATATACATACACACACATACACACGTTGGTGTACCAATCTAAATGGGGACTGTCCAT
This sequence comes from Mormyrops boulengeri, assembly GCA_026781065.1. NCBI lineage: Eukaryota > Metazoa > Chordata > Actinopteri > Osteoglossiformes > Mormyridae > Mormyrops > Mormyrops boulengeri. The sequence goes on from JAODLD010000124.1 coordinate 12,231,309, forward strand.
TCATTTCTATGGGAAATACCCTAACCATAAGTAACCAACCTAAATTCAAGAGTTTTGGAATTTTTACTTTTTGGATTGAATTCACTGATTTTTATAAAACTGAGGTTATCCAAATGGGGACCTCAAAAGATGTCCCCAAAAGTAGGGAAATTTCAGGTTTTACTACACTTTGGGGACAATTTGGTCCTCAAACGTCATCTATGCAAACACACACACACACACACACACACACACACCTTATTGTTTTCCTGGAACTTTAGGATACGAAATTAGTAATACTGTTCACAAAAAAGAGATTTCAAAATAGTGAACAGGTCAGGGCAACAGGCATTTAAAAAAAAAAGTTAAACCAAATTCAAAATCCGATTCTTGGAACCTAGCAAACCGATAACCAACTACTAATGCACAGTGATTCATGACTGTACTTATTACATAGCCTGAGATCATTAGAAGCTGGAGACTAAGCGTTCACAGATCAGACACGTGTCACATCCGATCAGCGTGCTGTGGTTCGGCAGTGCCTCATGCTTGCCATGTTCATCCGAGCACAGGAGCAAGGCCTAATCCCAGATCTGTCTCTCTGAGTTCTTTATTCGGTCAATCTGACCAGGCCCTGACGTGTCTGGGTCAGTGGACACTCTAATTACCCACAAGGCCTTGACACCACCCAAGGCCCTGGCTTTCATGTGCATCTGCAGGTCCCTTCAAAGCCTTGTTATGGGACTGACACTCACCAATTACCCAAAATAAGAAGAAGGGAACTTGTTGTTCCCAGGCTGCCTGTCATGTTGAATAGCACCTGTTTTGGACTGAAGCTACCTGACAAGCATGGCAGATCAGTAGCTAGTGTAGCGAAACCAGAGCACAAAATGAAACAAACAAAACAAGCAAACATTCTGTATTACAGTCTGGACTACCCATGTCAACCCAATTGCTCAAAGAAGTTACAAATCAAAAGAATTACTCTCGCAGGGATAACATATGGGGATGTCTTGTTTTGTAAACTGCTTTGCATATTACAGCTCATTAATACCTGAACACTTTCATATAACCGAAAGTGATCCCCAGCAATCTAATAGTAATTGTTAAGGACTTCAAAACGGGCTGTTTGTTTCTTTTTATGCTCCGAGCTTTTAAGGCAACCCTCCAAATATTTTTTTTTAAATCACACACTTAAGGAATTACAAAGAAAAGCTATTGAACATCCTAAGCGTGGAACAGGAGGATTCTCAGAAGTCCTAAGATCAGTGGCTTCCTGTAGCTTCTCCCATAAATCAAGTTAGAATGAAGTACACGAAGAAAAAGAAAAAGATCCTGAGTAATGAGGCAGGTGAATGTTCTTAATTTACGGCCAGATGCCACCCACAAATCAGATCCGTATTATCACCTGAATTCTAATTCTATAATCGAATTAAGTGGTGGGGTTAAAAGGACAATAGTTAGATGGAAAAGTTTTTGCATACCAGAACAAGTTAAAAGATCTCTGTATAGCAAAACAAAATTGTTAAATATTTAATTTTAAGTCACAGGTTTCGTTACTATCTGATTGACACTGTACTTAATACACTGATAATATATACTTCAGCAAACTTCAAATCATTATCTTCATTTGGGAGAGCTGCAACTTACACAACTCATCGTTTTTTCCCTATGAAATAATCTTTCTACTTCTGCTCATCTTCCTAGACTTTTCCAACTGAAACGAAAGTCATAAAAAATTATCTTTCAAAATTAAATTGAAGTGAGCTGCAAAATCCAAAAAAAGCCTAATTAACACACAGCAGGTTAGTAAATCCGTTTCTTTTGTTCAAGAAATCCATTTAGCATCTTTGGGTTCTTTGGTTACTAAGTGTAGATACAGATGTGTTTATATGGGCAAGATCCAGGGATGCAACTTATTGGCCAAACTACACACATCTGGATAATTTATCAGGCACAGATGTTATTATCAATTACAAATTGCTCACTTACAAAGACGACCGACTTTAAAAACACAGAGCAACAGATGAAAATAATAATAATAATAATACTAATAACAAATCACAATTTTAAATTACTAATAGCCATTACTAATAGAGAAACATATCAAATGTGATTAAATATAGGCAGGGACTGAGTTAAAGAGATCCCACATCAACTGGATAATTCTCAGGGTTTACAACTCCATTCATTTTGAAGATTACTTCTAGTCACTTTTAATAATCAACTCACATTTTTGTCAGTCATATTGATCCCTTCGCACCTTACATCAACATTCCCAATTTAGGTCATATACTTCAGCATTCCAGTTTCTTGGCCATTGTCATCATAATGTCTATTATTCAATAAGTACACAGTTACATATCCAAAATACAACAGAGAAGAATAAATAAACCAAAACACAGCATCATCATGCATTAAACAGACAACCATTTTTATGTCACAAATAAAAACAATAGAACAGCCAGTAGTATTGCTTAGCAAGATTTGATAGCTGTCGGGGAAATTAAACTTCACATTAGAAACCACATTTAAGCAGATATTAAACTTTTTCTGATTTTCATACTGCTGAGCTCCACTGTGTGGTCCACAAATCTCAACCATCACTTCTAAAGCAACACCAAAAGACCATCCCCAAGGCCTCTTAAGTCCCAAGATGCGTGAAAACTATCGTCACAGAGTGGGAAGCACAAAGCCAGCCAGGTGATTTATGGCATGCACGCAGACACCTGTCGGCCATGTGGGGAACGCTGTTACCACATGCTCTAACAGGAGTCGAGCGTCACAGTTTCACTTCGTCAGGCAATAAATATGCTTTAGGTGCTCTAGCAATGTAGAGAATGTTCTGGATTGTAGAGTCACAGTACACCCAGAAAATGCATGAAGTTGGTCACAAGTGAGGCAAAAATGTACATTCTTCAAACAAGGCTGCTGCGATAACATTTTACAAAGGGAATGGGGATCCTTTTAAATCAAAAAAGGAGCCTTTCTCGCAATTAGTCCTTAATTACATACAGCCAGAAACAAATGTGAAAAGACTCTAAATGTGAAAAGGTCTAAGAAGCTTGTCATCTGTATGTTTGAGATGCGAAAATAAATGGTGTTGTCCTCATACAAAAGAGGAAAAAGGAAGTGAGGAGGTGGAGGACAGGCTGATGACAGCAGGGGGACACCAGTCCTTGAGGAAAGAGCCAGGTAGCCACAATATACACAATATACAATATACTCAATATACATTCCCCTGCCCCCTCCCGACTGCAATGTGGTCCAAAACTTGTAGCACTGAAGTGCCTGTTCCACTTCCTGCGTGATTCCCATAGCCGCTTACAAAGCTTTCCGCTGACTATCCAATCCGTCCCACAACGACATCATAGTAACGCAAGTCTGTTTTCAGCAAATGAATCACAAGCCATTGCTATTACATCAATTACCTGCATATTTCACAGTTTTTGCATTGTATGAGTTAATTAAAAGGCATTTATGATCAACAGTGTAGTAGGAGTCACTAGGGGAGACATTCTAAACTAGGAAAGAAGTCAAACGATTGCCAAAGACACAGATGCCTTGTAGTTATAATGATGAGTCAGTCAGGATCAGAAGCAAAAAGTGGTTTAATTAAAGAAATCACACTGTAGGAGAAACATTCTTATCTTTACTTAGACTAACTATATAAACTACCTGTATAAAGGCAGTAGTTTACTTAGACAAGCTACATAAACTACCACTGTAATGTTCAAAATGTAATTCATTAGTTTACTTTTCATACTAGGTTTTACTGATAATTGTATATTACAAAAATATATTATGCAATATTTTAAAGATCCAATTTGAACTAGAAAACAATAACTGTAGTATTTATAGTATTTGTACAATGCTTCATACAATTATATAATATTCATGCTTGATTCCGTCCTTCAATAAGACATCTGTGGCAACTACAAAATGAAAACGTAAAAACAAGCATTTTGGAGGCCAAACATAGGAAACAATTAGTTTTGTCACACCAGTCTTTCATGCATACATCTCATTTCTGAGTATAGTGATGCCCCAGACATATTTATCTTTGGATGGACGTAAATGAAGCAAGATCAGACAGGACACTCATCCTAAAAGAAAAAGTGTTGCGTGAACTCAAAACTAGGGCTGTCAAAATGAATGGGTTTACACGGATTAATCCACCATCATGATTAATCTGATTAAAATTTTTAACACAATTAACCCATCTGCAGCGCAGAATGACTCAAAATCACTGAAATGTCTCCGTCAACGCATTTCGGGCAGTTTTGGTGCGTTCCATTTGCCCTCGGAACTCGTATTCCGAGTCGGATTCCGAGTTTTG
>JAODLD010000124.1:12235648-12262869 GCA_026781065.1 Mormyrops boulengeri
ATCGTGATTAATCTAAATTAATCCACAGCAACCCTGTGATTAATCTGATTAAAAATTTTAATCGTTTGACAGCACTACTCAAAACACATTCAAAGACTGCGAGAAAATCGTAACTGATTTCTGGTAGCTTGTTTTTTCATTTTAAAACCAAGGTGAAAAGGGGTTTTGTGCAATTCCCTACCACAATAAATATGGAGACAATGCATATCAGATTATTTTCATTAAATTCCAAGTATTTCTCGAAAATGTAGCTTCTGTTTTCGAAGATAATTAGGTTTATAAATGTACACATTTATGACGGAATACAAAGACTTCTTTGGGTTGTTCCATTTATCTGTAGTTCCATTGCCTTTTTAACCAGTACAAGCTTTAGAGCCAAAAATGGTTACACTTGCAAGTTAACTGAATTAAAAAAATATTTTGTCTGATTCATGAATGATTTATTGCATGGTGTGTGTGTGTGTGTGTCTTTGCCTTATCAGCTGAACACAGTGTGCCATGATTACTTTCAAGAGAATACTTAGGTCTTATATGTAAATTTTAAAAGCTACCACCTTTGTCTGCATTAAAAAGCTATGGCGACTTCTCAGGAGAAAGTGCTAGACAATTCAGTCATAGAAATTTGTGTTGAGTAACTGTTATCAGAAAACACCATGGTACAGTAACTGCACAGAGCAGCAAAACAGCTAGAACTTGGAGCATTCCAAGGGCTCGCACCTATTTCAAAGCATATTCCGAAGTCAGTTTTTTTACTAGCAGGGAAGTTTTTTTCCCAAGTATGAAGCAAAGCTATCACAGCACATTTTTTTAGCTTGGAAAGAAAATGAAAAAAATCTCAGACAGTAAGTGCAAGAAACCAGTAGGCAGACAGCACAGCACGTCCAGACACTTGAGAAAACAAGCAAGCATCACAGCGACAGGTAGTGAACTCTGGCACGGAAAGTTACTGGCAGGGTGGCGGCTGGAGCTGACAGAGGAGTAAATCAGGCATGTGCAGAAACAAGTTCCTTTCACAGCTACACGTCCGACTGGCCCTTTGCACGGGACGCATCACTTCCTCTAAGCCCCCCTCCCGCCATCACTTCCCAGCCTGTCTGGTCACCCACTCCCCGACATTACAGCTCATTACACCCCTACCTACTCAAGTGGAATGAGAGGCGACCCCCTCCCCCAACAGAGAGCTGGCCCAGGTCAAATAGGAGATTTAAATAAGAAAAAAGGAAAAAAGGTCAAAGATCAGTGATCAAAAGACACATCCAGCACACAGAGATGTTTCTCAAACTGCATAATAGGGACAAAATACTAAGAGGAGGAGATTATTGAGTGGCAGCATTATCTGGCCGTCACACTGAAACTAAGTAAAAAACCATGCATACTCAATGGTCAGAGTGATGAATGAATTAGCTGGTATAACCGTCCCCAAGTACAGACGGGCATATTCCTTTTGTTATCCTAGAATGATTAACTTCATAATATTACATTACAGATGTTCTCCGCATTGCAAGTTTCCTGATCCATGACACGGACAGTAAGTTTTTCTGAACCAGAAAAGTTACGTGGAACCTACTTTTGATCATATCCCACTTTATGATGAGCATCAAGAGCATTCCAAGTTATATTAAGGCTGAATCAACGTCTTGCTGGAGACTGCTAATGTACAGTTCTTCAGCAGATCTAAAAATATATTACACACACACACACACACACAAATAAAACTTGATTTTCAAATACATATATATGATGAAGTTTAACTGACAAATTACGCAAAGTAAGACATTAGCAATATTAATTTAATTGTACATTATTATACGGCACTGTACAGTACTGTATTCTCTCGAAAGAAATAGATTCTGATGTTTTAGCTTAATTCTCAAGAGACAATAAAGCAATTTGAAAGAAAAAAACTCATCTATCAATGGATGGTAAAGCAATGAAAAGCTGCTTTTCATCCCCTCAAAGGATGAAGGAACAATACAAAAAAACATTCTACAAAGGTCATCTTTGTCATGTACCTGGGCATGAATTGTAATGGGTGTACTCGCTTGACATACAGCTTGAAATGTATGAACGATTTATTCTGGAATTTTCCAATTTTTTTTTCCAAACTGCAGTAAACCACAGAATACTGAACCCATGGTTACTGAAACCACAGATAAAGGGGCCCAATGTATATTTAAACACGCATGGATCTTTCTGAGAGTGTGTAAATGATTTTACTTACTTTTACTTCACTAGGATAAACCACTGTGGTTTAGGACATTTGTTGTAATCTCTCTCAGACCGAGCCAATAACTGGACATAAAGAAAGCAATCATTTCAGCAAACAATGTTTCAGAGAGTGGTGCATCATGCTTTTGAAGTCTCTGAATCATCTGGTAGAGCTGGCCACAAGTTATGCTGCAAATGGAGGAACAAATGCAGGTTGTACTCTTTGACCCATGCACTTCTGCACAAACAAAATATGAGTTTTCCACTCTACAACAAACTAATCTTTACTAACTGGAATTTCTAGTGGTAGCATTTCTGCATAAGCAAAGGAATGTAAAAGAGCAGTAGAATGGAGAGATCGTTTTAGTGTTTGAGTATTTTTGCTGAGTGGTCCACATTCCTATATACTATGGGAGCCAGAAAGAATTGGCTGAACCCATTCAAGATGACTCACCATTTGTTAAGAGGTTGCACCTCCAAGGACATCTCTAATGACTTATACGGCTTTGGATCCTGTTAGTGATTAAATATATACACAGATATTTGTGTGTGTGCGCGCACACACACACACACACACACACACACACACACACACACACACACACAGGCCTTTGCAAACATTTTAAGCTGCACAACATCTTCCAAGGTGTGTGTATAAGAATAGCAGTAGACAAATGAAGCTTCCAGTAAAGTTAATTCATGACTTATGCTGTAAGGTCATGAGAGGTTCCTTCACTAAAGATTGCGATCTTAAATGCTTTATCCTTCACACAAGAGCACTGTTTCATATCTCAGCAGCAGGTATTGCTCTAGTGTTATTTCAGTGTCTCTACAGGTTCCAGCACTGCCTGAACCTGTCCAATAAGTCTATTCACAAGCCCGTGTGATGGCTTCCATGATTGCCGCTAAAATGACATTTATTAACAGTAAAGACAAATAAAAGGTTGAACCACTGTAAAGTTACAGACAGGTAAGCCAAGCAAATTCTGAAAAGTGCAAAAGCACAAACCACTTTTACTACGTCTCTTGTAATACCTATTTGGGGCGTTTTCCTCAGAGCAGGCCTCGGATGGCACCAGGAGTCACATTTGTCACACTTTCACCCTAATTTCGTTAAACCTTGGTTTTATATATATATATATATATATGACATGATCTCACGGGGTCTTGCCACCTCAGTACATAAGATTCCATGAGTTTCTATTACATCAATAATGCAGTTTGTATAAGAACATAATGAGTTCATTGCTTTAATTCACATATAACTAAGCCGTTTAGCTAGATCACACACTGTCATCTTGTTTCTCAAGGGCAAGGATTGAACACCCAAGAAGTGTATTTTCGATTTAGCATTACATTGTTCCAATTCACTTGCAATATCAGCTTACATAAAAAAGCCATAATTAAGACAATTTGATTGTAAAATTACCAACAGAAAGACAAGAACATTTTGGAAAATATACTTCCTGCTGTCAAATAATTTATACTTCAGGTACAATAATATGAGATTGAATGAGCAAAATAGTTTTCCAGAAAAACACCAAACATTATACTTTTAAAAAACAAAGATGCATTTTAGAAACACTTTATAATACATAAAAAAGGGGAAAAAAACTGCATGGGGATGTCTTGTTCTCCACAGCAACATATTTACTGCTCACCAAGGACCATTTGCAAGCCAACTAATTATAGTGTTGCAAATCAGACACAAAGGGTTAAACCACAGAGTCTGCAGCCAACGCTGATTTCATCATGGCGCAGTGCAGATGCACAGATTAATTTTAATACTCAGATGCCAAACACCTCCCTAACGAACACACACACACACACACACACACACACACACACACACACACACACACACACACACACACACCTCAATCTCCGTTTCTGTTTTCTTTCTGCTATAAGTTCATATTCTTCACCTCAGGAAACTGTTCGATTTGCAGGACCCAAAATCCTCATGCAGCAAGTGGTGGACTCAAACCATTTAGCTTTGATGTGGTTTTCTTGGTAGGTTTTTAATATGTGTTCTTTTGCCTGGAGCAAAGAGGCTAGCCGAGTACCTCATCTAGGGATCAAAAATAAAATAGATTCTTCCTTAAAATCCTGGATTTGCTGTAATAAAACCAGTACACACAAACACAAACTACTAGACTACAAAGGGTGTCTGGGAACTTCTCAACACCCCCAGAGACAGGTCTCATTCACACCCATATTTAACAGGAAATTAATAACGCAGATTCTGGTATTTGACAGGACAATGTCAATTAAACAAATCGACAATTAACCATTTGTATTTAATGTGATGTTACTATGCCAGAACTGTTACAGGCCACATATTTGAACAATTGGAGGCCCTCAGCAAACACATTTGCTCAATTTAATGAGAAACAGTTTTACACTGAAAGGATAATCTTTTACATTACACCGTCTCCTTACCCCGTAATTGTGGGTACATGTGAAAACCCTGTTACTCTAACCGACTGAATCTTCCTCTTTCAGCCTTTATTCTACAGTCTGCAACCCTGCAGCAGCTTTCCGTTGGCCGGCCGACCTTCTCGGAGCTACGTACTCAGCCCTCAACCCCGTCAGGATAACAGGAAACACATCCATACCCACCTTAGTGTACATGTCCTCCATCATAGCTATACCCCAATTCCATGAAAGGCACTGTCCAGAGAGCATTCGGTACACTTCACTGTCAGCTCCAGCGGAAATCATCCCGGGCCAGTGTATACCATCAATTAAAATCATGCCCCTAGCTCTACCAAAAATTAATGGATCTATTCCACTTCAACAGCACATGTGAGCAATCTGTCCAAACACTTCCTCAACTAAGTTCAAAGCATAAAACCAAGCAAAATGTTTCAAAATGTGCCACACTATAAAAAAAAAAAAACATTTACACACAAATGAAAAAAGTATCTACACAATAAGAATGGCTATTCCAGTTGCGTGTACCCACACTGAAAAGTGTCTTAAAGTAGGTCTCGTAAAGTAGGTCTCGTAAAGTAGGTCTTCAGAATGCTGACAGACAAGTGGACAATTAACTAGCTGTATTTAATATAATAATGATAGCATTCTTCAACTTCTGCAAAGTGAAACTGAACAATAAAACATTAGGAAAACCTCAGAAAATAAAGTAGCTTCAACATTCATCCAGATTACTTTTTCTTTATGCGAGGAGGTTTCTGGAACAGCTTTTAGTGTTCCATCATCAGTCATCTTTGACCTAATGTCAACAACTTAGGATGTTCTCCAGTGTTACATTGTCAAACCATGGCTTTCAGTTCAGTTTTTCAAAGTCCAAAAAATAAATTTTGTGTCTTTTGTTCCTCAAGGGAGACCAAAAAAAAACGATTGCCGAACTTTGTGCAACATACAAGACATCTAATTACAAAGCAAAATGAAATTCTGTTAGGGATGTCCGTTAGGATAACATCCAAAAAAAGATGCCTTGTTGACATATTGTATCAACATACATATCCGCACTCTGTTCAAACTCCGGACAATGCTAAAACAAAGGAGTCCTGGGAAAGCATCAACACCCACACAGCCATAAGCAACACGATGCAGTAAAATACTGCAAAAGTGAAAAGGAAGTACTATAAGTATTATAACATGCTCCTTGAGATTATGCAGGTCCTGTTTCTTTCAGAGGGAATCTACACTAGTGGCCAAAACTGTGGAAACACTTCCAACTTTGAGAGATTGCAGAACTTTATTCAACTATTAATATGGTTACTTATTTAATCATTTGATGTATTATTTTACAAATATCATACACTGGATGATTAAATAAGTAACTGGAGCAACAGCTGAACTGGAAGTGTTTCCACAATTTTGGCCACTAGTGTATTTAGTTAATTTTTAGAAAAAGCCTACAAGGTCCAGTTTGTTCATGCAGGAACTGTAAATTAAACTGAATCTACGATTCAGCCATTACATAATGGATGAATAGCTTGTAAACCAAAACAGGCAGAGAAAAATCACCTAAATTCAAGTTGGGCAACCCCACCACCTCAGAGATGGCAAATTCTGTTTACAGTGTCATTATTTCAGGTAGCTTTCCCTCTGGTTAAATTCATTAGTATATTAGCTCTCTATGTTTAGACAAGCATACACGTAGCAACAAATCAAATGGACCTTATTTTTGATTACTGCTATTCTGCCACATACTTCAAAAACGTGAGCAATGATAACTTAGGTTCATGACTGTAAAACAAGAGCATATGTTTAGCAACTTCCCAAATACCGAGGATGGTGACTACATGCACAGTCAAGTTGGAGAAGTGGACTTAACAGTTCTGCACTGGTAGGATGCTATTCCCCGATGGCAGCGCGGCATATCGCACCCGTCCTTGCTTTCCTGACAAGTGATAGCACACCTACGGCAGTAGCAGAGGCCGTGTCATGCTGTAGTTACAGGAAACAACGTGCATTTGCTTTCTGCCAATTTTTAGTGCCCCGATTTGGAGATTTCTGACCTCAATACACATATCTCACCTTCTCAAATACTCGTATGGTCCAGTCCCATGGCCCAACAGGAGTCCCGTGACAAACCTGCTCCAAATCTCTCAAGTCCAAGACCATCATTATCTCCAGATAAAAAGGACATAACTCTTCTCTTACGAATGTGTGCTGCATTTCGGGCCCCTCTGTGAAACTGTTGCATGCTACAGCAAGACCAGTTATGTATTGACCAGTTATATAATGTCAATAGGCAAGTGACTTTTTTTTTTTTTTTTTTTTTTAAATGCTGGATTTCATCCCCAAGAGCATGGGTCACACACCCAAAATTTTTTTTATATGTACTGAGAAGGTAGCCCAATGAAATTCAACCAAGCACTGATGGCTTTATTTTTCTGGAAGTATTTTTCTTTCTTCAGAATTGTTGCTTAGATGTGCTAGAACAGTCGGTTCAAACATTTTTATGCCTATGAATTTTTAGTATCCTTTTGAGGCTTAATTTTAGCTGGATCAGACTTCACTAACTTAGATTCCAATTTTCTGACATACACCAAGCCCTTTCCAACATATAGCTGGAACCCTTTTCTAAGGATACTACTCAAATCCACATTTTTTTCCAAGCAGCTCAGAAGGAGATTGAAAGTCCAAAATGGCATGACAAAGGCCATTTTAAACAAATGCAGAATTCATCTTCGTAGCGAGGCTACATTTGGATATTTTCATGGGACATTTGATGTTGAACACGAATTAACCTCACCCCACAAGTCCGAACATCCGTGCCACAAGACACAGACTAATTTGGCACAAAATCGTTAACTGCACAAACAGACCATTCACGATGTTTGTCAATTACTTACTGGAAAAAAAGTCATTTTTACCTTTTATAATGAAGCCCGCACACAGAAAATAACAGACATTAACTATGTCCTAAGCAAGAATGAACTATATCATGTTGTTTCTTTGAGAGACACCTGTAAAAACTTACACTGCTCGAACTTGTTTAACAACATGAAATGATTGATAAGGAGATGAGCGTTCAAATATTCACTTAAGCTCAAAGTAAGCAAGTCATCTCTAGATCCTTCATTCATGTGCTACTTCTCACCCCACAGTATGTCATTCGGAGATTCCCTGCCTCCCAGCCAACAAACACGGTGCATCTTCCCCCATGTTGCGCAACACACCCTTGTTAACACGCACTTCAAAATTAGCTGGAACACAACTCCATGCACCGAAGTAGAGAATCAGGCATCACATGTCAAATGCTTGTCCATATCCTTCAAATTTCCACTGAAAGTATTTTTTATTACCTATACACAACGGAAGGTGACTACCTCAGTCTTGAAAGTTCAAAAGTTAACAGGGAACAATGAAGGATATCATTTAGCATGTGATGCACTAAATACACTTCATGTTTCTGAATTAGACTCATTCATTGGCTATTCCTCTGACATAAACCAAATACTTTAAACATCTGAGCCATGATGACTTAAGTCCGCTAGTGTAAAACAAGAGCTGCTGTAACTGGTTCAATTTAAATGACCAGGCTTAACACTTGGTGGCTTTGTGGTTATAGAGTGTTTTAGATTTATTTTCATTAGTTTTTCAACCCCAATTTTTGCTCATTAAATGAAAAGAACTAGAATACCTTCAGAGTAAGCTTTAGACAGATTAACAAAAAATAAACATTTACAGTGTGTGCTAAGTTAATTATGCAACACCTTATTCCCATCAACTCTCATATTAAGGAAAATCCAGCAATTTATAGTTATGTTTTTTTATTTAAAACAGGTGACACTCATTAAGTTTGCCTGAACTGTGTGTGCCACATGGCAGTCATTAAAAGAGCATATTTTGTTGTGCCAAGTTAATATGCTAATCATTTTGACAGATTGCACAGTCAAAATGGGAATTAAAGACCTCAGTGAAGGCTTCACTACACCGAAAACCTTGCAAATATTGGGCCGTGACCATTGCACTATTTAGAGATTTACATCAAGGGAAGAAAGTGTTCACAGGCCTCTTCTGGAAAGTTAAGCTGATGTGATACTGTTGCAGGTGAACCAGAGATCAAAAAATCCGCTCAGATCCATTTCACAGATATTCAAAGATGTGGAACTCGAACATCTCCCACTCCACATAGAGCCACATGCTCCCATGTTCTGGAAAAGTACACCTCCACTAAATAAAATAATGTTTTTAAAAAGGACACCATTGAGAAAAGTATCTGGCTTGGGCTTGCAAAGATCTGAATACTGAATCAGGAAAGAGTTGTGGGTTGACATTGAAAACTACCACTAATGGACCTGATGTTTAGGCCCGTGGCTGATAGGTATGCAAGACAATATATGATTCAAAACACTACAATAAAAAGTGCTCAAAAACAAAAGGATTATGGAGTATGGATTCACCTCATATCAATTGCATCGAGAAATTCTGGGCTATTCTAAAACAGTGAAGCTAATGGGAAAACAATACAACAATACTTCCATAACAATGCTTTAGAAGCGACTGAAAGATGCTGCACAAAAGGTTTCTCAAAGCCTCAAGTTGTGGTTTTCACTAAAATTATAGAAGACAATCTGGTGTTAGTGATGGAGAAGGGTGGCTACATTTCCAAACAAATGAAGAATGACAGGTCAGATTCAAGATCCATGTACATTTTTTGTTACAGGAATTTGATTGCCATTCTTCAGTATTAGAAAATGTCCTTTTGTAAGTACATTAGTTGCACAATACAAATAAATGTTAAATACTTTGTGATTTCTTTCATGAATATAAATATACACAAAGGTCTCTCAAATATCTAATACTGTTGAATCAAATGTTTCAATCAAAAGAATTTCAGTGCTTCCCTCATTGTTGAAATTTATGCTAAAAACACACCATTTGCATAATAACATCGTGTACACAGAAACTCATTAAAAGCTACCACTAGTAACTGCACACTACCAATGAAATGCTTTCATTTCAATTTTCGATGTAGTCCGTAACATAGGCTTGACTATTAACCAATGTGTGGATTTTATTTTTCAGAAAATACTAAACTGAAATGATCATAGAAAAAACGAAATCCCCAACTTGTCAAAACGCCCATCGTTTAATGCACCATTTTTAACAGGATTCTATTACTATTTTGCAAATTCAAGTACATTGAACATTTAAAATGAGTAAAAAAAAAAAAAAAACTTACTATAAAATAACATTCTGTATTTTGTCAAATGGGAGGATCATGTGGAAAATCTGGACTTCTCCTAGTTTAGCTTCAGTCCCATATTAATTGAACTCCCAGTAACCTGTGAATATTAAAATCCAGGCTGTTTATTACATTGACTGAAAACTTGTTTAATGAGTAAATTTATTTATATATTTAAAACCAATGCTTTTTCTCAACCGTGACATGAAGGCTGCTAGCACCGCATCTCATAACACCAGCTAATGTTTCATTATCAACCAGATGTTGTGCCAATAATACATATTCCATTTTTGCTGGACTCGAGAGTTACTCGTGTCAGAGATGCTCAAAAATTAAAACCGGATAAAACAGAATTAGATAAACTCAGATTTCCTGTAAAATTTGCCCATATAGTAACAAACTTGTTCTTATAACTAGCATAAGAACAAACTTGCATGCTCTTCAAATGGCTGGCATCTGGAAATTAATTAATGAGATCCGGCTTTTAAAGTAGCAATTAACAAAGACCTAGATGTTTAACAAGCTACCCTGAGAACAACTATATCTAAATCTCAATTCATTGTAACTGGAGTGTTTGAAACAGAAGCATTGACCTTTCATTGAAGCTCCAATGGCATGTCACTGGCAAGAGATGTTCATTAATTCATTTTGGCCCGTAATCATTCAACATTTAAGCTAGGTAATTTTTTTTTCTTTATTCAAAATTTTAAATGCCTCAAACTTCTAATCGTGGAATAATCACCGAGTGCAAACACTGTAGAAAAAGAAACATGCAAACAGAAAAATGAAAAAACAAAGAAGTATCAAACAAGGAAAAACCAAACATGGTCATGCATTGGTGCCCATTTCAGTATGTTGGCCATAAACTGAAAACTGGATGACACGAATATCCCCGTGTAGCATGTGCAGAAATGGTTTGCATTTAACTCACAGCCATGTTGAACATAAAATAATGTTTCCCCCTTACGCCATAAAATGTGACTTAAGCGAGCCACCTCCCACCATCCCCCAGCTGAACTCAGATGAACCCGATGACTGTTTCTTTTTTCTCAGCGCGCTACAGAAAGCTTAGGATCAATCCTTTAGGTTCTTAGCAACCCTATGGAGTCCTGGAAAACTTAGATCACACATGCTTTGTATTTAGGCTGCATGTGAGCACAGGTGTGTGATCTGAGCTTTAAGGAAACAGTCGCTTTACAAAATGTCATCAACTCCTTGCCTATTTAGTTGCTCTCCTAGGAGCTCAAAACAGATCAGTTTAAAGCCTATTTACAGCATTTTACTGACACTGGGGAACGAAGCACTCGGGAGTCCAGACATCTCACCATAAGAGTGTCTGGCAGCTCTCCCACACCCCCTTAATACAGGGACATGCTCACATTCCACCCTCTCTCTCTCTCAAGTAATACGCTTTTGTTCTCCGAGTCTCGTCACCGTGTAGGAAAAGGCGATTTTTCAGAAAGCAGCATAGCACCATGTTGATTTCCACACTCCCCTGCTGTCTGACACTCTAGGCTGGGCGGCGGCATGGGGCAGACGGAGGTGGTGGCCATGATTCTGTGCCCGTCCTAGTGTGGCGAGCTAGCGTTGTGACTGACAAAGACCATTCCCAACCTCTCCCATAAATCGAGTGCGGCCGGCGCGCAAACATCTGACAAAGAGCACACGCGCACACAGGCCCAGCCGCCTCACGGGAGGCCGTACTGCATCGCCGGCGGAAACGGGCCAGCCACGAGAGCGCCCCAGCTCTATATTTGGTGTGGAAAGTTACCTCCTGCACGGAGCGTGCGGCGGGCTTGTCCTGGTGGTTGGCCAGTATTAGGAAAGGAAGCGTGCAGAGCTGGGGGTGCTGCAGGGCTGAGTGAAGCTCCGCCCGGGCTACCTCCAGGTCCTCTTCCGAAGAGGCGCTGTCCAGGACAAAGATAACTCCTTGGGATCCCTGATAGTAGCGACTCCAGTATTTCTTGATAGTGTCAGCTCCTAAAAAACAGGGAGAGGGTTACGTTATGCTCCGTGGAGAAGGTGCCATCTGATCCACATCAGTGTCGCGCCAATCATCAATGGCCATATCGTCGCATCGGACATGTGGCCACGAGTTAAGCCATTTATGAATCTTAGATCAGAATGTGAAAAGTAATAAATAAGTGAATTTGCACGTCCAAAATTGCGTGTGCACGTGGGGGGGGGTTTACCCCACAGCTGAATAACATCAGGGATGATAAAATGACTGTATTACAAACAACTGATGTGGCTATAACTGATAGAGAAAAATTTGAGCTTCATCAGAATGGTCCTATACAGGACTTGTGATTTGGCACTGCCATTCATTTATTGCCTGGAGCAAATCATTTATGATAAAGTCAACCTGTTCATTTACAAGCAGGCTTGTCACAATTGTTTTGCCATTATGTACATGATGACACAGAGGCAATGAAAATATTCAAACATTTTCACCAGTTGAGCAAACTGCCATGTCCCACATCTGACATCATTTAAAAAAAATGATAAAGGCAGCCATAAATGTAGCAATAATGTTTTTGAACCCCCTAGTAAAAATAATCCCAATTCTGCTGTGCTTCTTGGATGGGAATTTATACTTAAAATGTTTTCCAACTTAGGCATAACTTAGAAATTCAACTGGGAGATAACGGTGAAGTTCAGAAAAATCCACAAGGTGTTTCCACGTCAAAGAAATTCTGGACAACACTGGATTTTCCATAGCTTGGTTTTTAATCATTTTCAAGACTCTTATGATAGCCACTGTAAATTGTGTCTATAGTATAGTCGAGAAAGTATGGATCTATCATTTCCTGCTTAAAGCTTCCTCTGTTAGCCAGTGAGTTTCAGTAAGCCCTTTTGCAATGGGTCTACTTTTGCAATTTTTGCATACTACAGATCTGCAACTTTCCCTCTGACGTGTTAAAAAATAACTTTTTAATTGCTCATCATTAACATTGTTATATTCACAGCTTCTCATTACTGCCACCTACTGGTCACTACTAAATAATAAACATATATAATTTTACACGGTCCTTAAAGTTAAAAGAGGAGCCATGTCTCATTCATAAATGAATAAAGTGTGCTGGATATAATAGAAAAAAATGAATACCTGAAAATGATATATATCTCTACACAAAATTTATATGCTAAAGACATGCAAATGGTTATAATGCTTAGGGTAAACAGATCTAATTGTGCAGTTACACAACAGGCAATTATAGAAAATATTAAAAGATAACCACACAAGTTTGTTTATTTTATAACTTTTAATGAAAGTCTTTCTGCTATGGTTCCAAAAGAAAACCACAGACCACGTTTTCCAGCACAACCTGGGAACAATTTAGTAGTCTGTAGCAGTAGTACAGAACATTAATAGTCACTCAACAGTAACTGTTCAAGATGGAAACAGAAGTATCAAGTCACTCCAGGCCAGAGTGTTTGGCAGTAAAAGGCAGATTTTCATGCCCCAGAGAGCAAGGTAGATGATTTTGATAAAGGACAATCATCTTGTTCCATTGTCATTTTTTGTTTTAATTAAAATATCCTCATTCACTTACAGAAATAACCATGCGAACCATAAGTGTTCCCCACTTCTGAAGATAAACTGAATTTAGAGCACATCAATTGCCTTAATAACCAGACAGAATGTGCCTTTTATCAGATATCTGCAAATCCACAAAATATATATAAAAACATTCCTAATGTAGGCCTATACAATGAAACAATTCAACTAGGGGGTCCAAAGAATTTCATTCTATAAAAATGGGCCTGGTGACATTTTCATATAATTAAAGTTTTAGCCCACTTTAATTTATGCTAAACTTGCAAAAGAATCAACAATGGTCAACCCTTATTTCAATGCTGTGAAACTGGGATTGGTTCTCTCTAGACCCAGAAAACGCAGAGACCTAAAAACACCTGTTCCCCCCACTCTGTACTAGTAAAACACTCTCCACTCACAAATCTCTATTCCTTACTCCCATTCCTGCATCACGAGATTTTGTTCAGTTTCTCATCTAAAGCAAATATGACAAACCATTTGGAGATGCCTTTGCCTGTCAAATCACTGGTCAAGGTGGTTTCTCTTGGGACAGAAGTCTATCAGAAAGAGCCGTTACAATTACAACCAGAATGTTTGAGGAAATTACATAAAACTTACTCATTCGCAACCTTGAGAGCATTTGCAAATGCCATCTTAACACTGTACTACACAGATATCTTCATATTATTGGCCACAGTTGTGTTTTTTTTTCTTTTGAAGTTAAATTAAGGACAAAGTCTACAATTGTGCCAAAAATACCAGCAGCAGGCACCTGCAGAATAACCTAGAGAATCTAATCACATACTTATTATGTTATAATATGCTATAATTATGTTAGTTTACGCCATATTGGTGTTCATATAAACCACATTTAAGTTAAAAAGTATCAGTTATTAAAAGTTTTCTTGTTTGTCCCAAATATAAATTCATAAATGATTTCATTCCTGAATTTGTTGAACTTTGTAACAAGATCAAGTCGACTAGATGACGTATCAGTAAAAATCGCATCACCATAACCTTTGACAATAAAAGAAACCACATGCTTGCAGAAAATACTTTTTTTTTGATCTCCCAAGAAAGAATGTATCTGAAAAGTGTTTTCAGACATCCTGTTTGGGGTGGGATCGGTCTCCCCAGTGAGTTTGGGACATGCAGCAGAGAAAGAATCATGCATCGTCTCACACTGGGACAAAAGTTTTTGATATTTTACACAATGTCTACTTGCACACATGCTACTTCACTAAAAAAACACTCTTTTCCACATTTGGAAACAACATTTTGCATCAGTTAAATAAGGCAGCAATGTAAGCTATTTACATTTAGGTTTTTTTTTTTATCATATAATTCAATACATTTACTTTATATATTCATATAATATATAATCTCAAACACGTTAAGTACCAAATCAATAGCAATCACATTGAATCCAGCTGCCCGCCAGCAGTTACACATGCACTGCAGACAGCTTGAGCACAGCCTCCTGCTCACTCGTCATCTCATGCTGCAAAATCCTCATGATTGGTACAACGTGACTTTAAGTGTCTATGGATTACCTTTAGGTACAAACACCTTCAATTCATTACTACTTAATGATGCTCAGGAGTTTTACAGTGACACTGTCTTTCATATATTACATGACATTTGCCAAAACAATCATTGTGCAACATTTAACTGCAGTACTGATATATGGATATTATTACCATCTAGGGACATGCCACCCCTCCCCCCTTCGATTTGTCTAATGCATTTGAACTCTTAAGAATGTGCCAACTTAGATATGGAGGTGTAATTCAAACATCAATTGGCCTGTACTGATCCTTTATGCATCAATACAACATTACATGTAACGTTATATTACTCATCTGTGCGTTTAATTCTGAAACTTACCAGAAACAAAAAAAATCACAGACCCCAGAGCAGATGTGGTTTTAAAAGCAATAGAGAACAAGCATAGGATTCCTCCAGGTACTCAGGTTTCCTCCCGCAGTCCAAACACATGCAGTTAAGCAACACTGGGTCGGTAAATTGCCTATATTTTGAAAGTATGTGCGTGTGCACGCCCTGGGATTGTCTGGCATCCTGTCCAAGGTGTGCCCCTGCCTTTGCCCTGTGCTATTTCCCCACCAGGACTCAGTGCAGATGCAAGATGAGTGCATGGTCTATTACTTACTTAAACTTTCATAAATCTCAATCCTAATTAGGCTGGACGAGATGAGACAAGCATGGCAACATAAATCATAATATCAAACCATTCAAGTATACATTCAAGTAACTTGTTATATTTAGAATGTTTTATTCATAAGAAAAGAAAATCAGCCCAGAGAGTATAGAATTCTTATTAGTGATTAACACTGGCACAACCTAACTTAATTTTAAGCTCAATAAAACTTACCTCCGAGTTCCTTTACATTCAGGATGGCATTCTGAAATGGCACAGCTTTGATGCTAAAACCTAGAGAAAATGTTAAAATGATAAAGAATAAGGTTAACACAGTTATAAACTTCAAAACATTTGAACTGAATGGTACTTCATCTATATGAGCAGATGAAGTATTAGGATAAGCAAAAATAGAAATAATATATTAGTATTGCGATATTTAAATTATCCTATAAAAAAAATCATAGTGATCTACATGTACAGTAACAGGATGCTTCAGCAAAGGCAAAAAAATATCCAAACATTAAAGGACATTTAAAATATCTTGTTATAACACACCAAGATATCTTTAGTTAGCTAAAACGCATGCTCAAAGGCTTGAAACAGACATAAATACACAGTGCGATTGAAATGTATGCCTGGAACCAATTCATACCTATACACAACTACCAACAAATAACGGCATTCCAAGTGGAAATTGGAAGACATAAACAATGTGATAAAATGTGATGTAGGATCACTCAGGTGGAAAGACCCTTCGCTGAAAAACGGTGGCCAGAAAGTTGGCAACTCTGTCAACACAACGCGTCATTTGACATGCAACGATGAAGCCAACACACAAGTCACAATGCTTCTCCAAACTGACACGTCGCCAGTATTTAGCATTTTAGGCAGTAGATAGTGAAGACATGTGGCCTTAAAGGGGTGACTGGTTTGTGGACTGTGGTGAGTGGTCATCACACCTGTAGTTGGCACAATGTTGTCTGTGTCTTCGCTGCAGAGGCGGGAGAGCAGGCTGGTCTTGCCTGCCCCCGTCAGGCCTATGCATACCACGTCATACTCTGGTCTTGGTGGCGGAGGTCCTTTGCAGCACAGTGCTCGGAAACACTGGTGTAAATGCAACAAAAAAAAAAAAAAAAAAAAAAGAGAGAGAAAAGACAATTAAAACAAGGTTCTTTCTTATAAAGCAGCTGCCTCGACAAGATAGAAGCAGACAGTTTTTTGGCCAAACATTTAGAAGATGTCCCTGACCAAGGAACCCTAAGGATCAGATGTTAAGAGAATAAGGCTCTGACAGGGCCACCTTGGATGCTCTTCTTGAGAATTAAGAAAATGTGCGGAAATGCTTTTAAATATGATCAAAGGTCTAAAGTATTTTGTTACTGGATCAGTTGTGGTTTAATTACACTATGGAGTGGAACCAGCGACCAGCCCTTCCTGCTGACTTGAAGCTGCAACCATAGGATTAGTATCAGTCCTGTAACTGATGTGCTACACACATGCCTCAGATATACAGAAATGTAGAAATATTATCCTTACAGTAATCATTGGATTACTGACATTAACATCGCTAGTCTATATTAGTTAATACAACTACTCCTTTGCCCGAAACCAGGAGAACACACCTGTTTAATCAAGTCAATTGGATTATTTAATCAACTATGCATTCTCAAAATGTCTGCAGCTCAGTCATTTGCCTAAGGTAGTAGGGCTTTTGTCTACAGGCCAAAGGAAAATCATTTAAACAAAAAGGTACGAAAGCGTTTAATGTCTGTGGCTGTCCATCAAAAAGAAGACTTATTGAGGGCTTCAGGCTTAATCTTTTATGTTCATGGAATGTTTTAATTTTGTTCTTCCATAACTTTTTACTGTTTATTTTTCTGCTCATGCTTGCACACATAATGTTAAAGGTATTGCATGTTTCTGTTCAAGATAAAAACAATTAAAGGAAAAACAATAGGAAAGTATTATGCATGGTGCAGGCATCCCATCTCCTGACTTTTGAAGAAATGACCAAGGGCCAAACACCACACCTGGTGTGTACTCTCCATAAACAGCTTCAGCAGGCCTGCCATATCACAGCCCAAACATCAGCGGCCGCAGCCAAAACGAAGCACTGCTTCAGGAGACCTTAATTTAGAGCACATGATAAATAGGGGAGGGGGAAAAAACACAATGCTAAATATCTGAGAGGGGGAAGGGGCTTTGATGGCACCGGCAATGCAGGGAATTCATGGCCACAACCACAAACACCCCCAGCACCCGGCCAGCGGCCCTCCAGCAAAGATTACGGCATGTTCTTTGTCCCAGGAGGAGATGACCAAAAAAAGAGGCAGCATGCAGCTGTTGAGGAAACATCTCTGGCAACAGACACAGAATGCAGGTTGTCAGCCGGACGGCCTCTTAATATCGGCAGCCGGGTGGCCGATTCGGCTTGCGAGGGTCACGGCGGCAGAAGCGGTGAAAATCAGAGCGGCGGCACACAAGCAGTCCAACTCTCCAGGTGAAGTCCTGCAGTTTATTCCTCAGCTCCGTTTTCATGTTGCAACAAAATATTTCATGGAGAGGCTCCCATTAACAGATAAGAATCCTTTTCAAAGCAGACTTAAGACTCTGAAAGTTCCTTACATATTGTACTGCTTTTGTAGTGCCTCACAAAGCAATGTACATCATAACTGCATGGCAAAAAAGGCACATGCATCGTTCAAATGTTTTTTTATTATTATTATTATTGCATGTGTGGACTGCAGAATACAAAATGTCATGATGTTTATTGTGCAAATTTAAAACATGCACTGCGTTTCCTGACCTCCAATGCTAATGGTTTATCTCTGTCATTCAACTGTAATTCTTTACAGATGTCCAGACCTCCCAGTTCTATGCATACACTGACTGGAAATCAGAAATCAAACGGTGTCTCTGGATAGGTGGAAACTGCAGGACAGGGCAGGCAAGAAACTAGTTACAGTGAAGAAACGGAAGCAAATTTCACAACAGTCGCATTAAGAAAACAGTGCCCAGCCTCTGACCCTGCGACCCCCCCCCCATTACCCCCTTTGACATCGGACAGCCTCGTCTTGATCAGCTGACAAAGTGATTTATGAGGAAGCTTGGTGGAAAGGCTCAAGAAGGGGAAAAGCAAATATTCCGAAGGCAGAGGCCCTCATTCCAGTGCTTCCAAGAATGTGAGATTCACTCCATCCTGCCACCCTGACGGAGCATGTCGATTGCACCCTCGGCTCTGTCCTACATGCAGTCATGCTCCCTTTAACCCTATAAGTGCCTCTCCATGGAATCAGAGGAGTTCCAAGCCCCTCACGCAAATCTATACTTGTGATATAAGAATGGGTTAACAGTTCCATTTGCTATAGTGATGAGAAGATGCAAGAAAAGTTTTTAGGTGGTGACTTATTAGTCTGAACCCCCCCCGCCCCAAGATATAAAATGCTGCCAAGTCCTTTCCATAAGAGCTGCCTGATGCTCAGTTCCTAATTTATCAATCACTCCTTACTAAAATGTTTTCATTTTCTCTCCACAAAAAGGCTGCCAGACATTACCTCATTGTTTTTTTGCAGTCACAGAAGCTGATTAGTTGGGTTTTATGCAAATTAAGAATTATTCTGGGCTGATATTACCTACACTGCCTCACTTCATTGCACGACACACTATGTTAAAAAGTCCGCCATATACACCCCCCCGAGATGCTGTCTGACAATTAAAAAAAAAAGAGGAGGGGAAAAAAAAAAAAAGATGTCAAGACATCAAACAGCCGACATAATTAAGCGGCCTGGCAGACGGCCAGTCCTGGCTCTCAAACAAAGATTTAACAACATTATATCCAGGAACGGCAGACACAGCTGCGCTAAATACATTCTGCAATAGCACAGGATTAAATATCAGCGCAATTGTAACCTCTACAGAACAATATGGAGCTACACAGGCAAGCAAGTGGCTCCCCAAGTCGGAGTCCTCTGCTGTACTCTGCACTTTTTGTTTATTTCAATCATTAATACTACAATCACTTTCCTTAAGTATGGCTTGACAATCTAGTGAAACTAAGTCTGCTTAGAAATGGTTGCTTTTAAACAAAGGAACCAGTTTTGGAAAGAAAAACAAAAAAAAAAAACGTAGTTTTGTGTCACTGTGTGCAGTACACTGAATACGGTTGGTGTCACAACAAAGCTGCATTTGACCCTACTTCAGATTGATTCAGTCTTTAATTGCAGTATTTCAGGCATATTGAGTGCTAATAGCAGTGTTTAAACTTTTTAATGACTTTGGTATTCAATGATGAACTGTATAGTGATTTCACTGAAAAATATACTTCTATAAAAATCTCAGGAAAATGCCTTGTCTAAATTAAAAAACGTCTGTTGGAACAAAAATTGCATACATGGAGGTTAAAAAAATGGTCAATCAAATTTCTGATAAATGGTGGTAAGACGATGAGTCATTTAGAATTTTATAGTAACGTCATTTCAGCGTGCCCTGGGACACATGAAAGGGAGATAAATTTAGCCCCACTGGAGACTTCTGGAAGAGCCAACATAAAAGGAGTTCTTTAGGCCCGACCTGGTCTTCCCTGGGATTTTCCAGAACGATGTCCTATCAGGAAGAGCTAAAATGACCAGAAGTAACACAGCTTATTACTGTTGTGGAAGTGATCTCCTTGTAATATTGGAGAAACAGAGCAGAAGATTAGAGACCAACATTTTTTCCCCTTTCCTCTGGGAAAGAAGCCTTCTGCTTTATCCAAATTATGCAATAACCGGGTATGCGTTTTTATAAAAATCTACTCTTTTATTCACTAAAGAGAGACTGCTTTAATTACTGTTCCACAAGAATATGCTTGTTTTCCTGATCATCCAAAGCTCACTTTTTGAAAATGATTCACACAGTGTTGACATGAACAGTCATTGCTGTCCATTGGTGATTGTCCGACACAGCCATACAGGACACTAAATCAGCAGCCTGCTGCACTAACGTCACCATTACATTTGGCATCAGGTTGTAACAGTAAAACGGGGAAGACAACACTAGACATGCTGCATTTAGACCATTTGAAAAAGTGACCTCACGCAAAAGTTTGGCATTCTGCATCCAACAGCAAAACGATTCCAGACTCATCTGAGCTTCAGAATGGGTGCAGTGGATTGGGCCAAGGTTGTAGGGGAGAAAAAATCCCCCCCATTTGACATTGGCTGGTCTTGGCATTCCCTGCCAGCCCATCCAGACAACCAGAGGGAGCCTAAGGCCAGCACTTGTCTGCAGAGCTCAATCATCCTCCGAATGACAGCTTTTTATATGAGGCTCCAGCTGGAACAAGACAGGGCCACTGACTGAAATGTATGTAATACACACCAGCAACAGTCATAACAGACTTTCCTTCAATGGTGTTGTGGGGCACGGGTGAGAGGGTTTGTGGAAAGGGGAACTCATTCATATTTCTCCATACCCCCCCCCATCAGTCATTGTCGTTCAGTTTCACTCCGGGCTGCTGTGGCTTTAAAACGCCCCAGCAGGGGTAGGTGAACGTGGGTGAGGAGTCAAGTGGAGCAGGGTGTTGGACAACGTGTGGAAGTGGTGAAGAGGAGCAAGTCACGATATGGCAGGAGGGTAAAATCTAAGAAAACAGCCTTACAATCGTGAAACTATGTTGCCATGCCAACATGACGACTTTCTGCTGACAGCACTAGGCTCAATCAATGCATAGCCCAGAACGCAAACATTAGCCACTATATCATCCTGTTTACATTTTAAGGTATTTTATAATTACACTGTGAATTTCCTCCTGCCTTTCATGAAAAAGTTAGTGTGCGATGAATGCCTGTTTCTATACCTGGGGGTGCCCGAAACAGAAAACTTTAATTACATAAGTAAATGCGCAAAACATGATTCTGATACCAGACCTCGTAACAGTTTAACCAATACAGGGCAGAAGGATGAAACAGTAGCTTTACTGTCATTTGCGAAGAAACCAAGCATATCCAGGTAATCTAAAACTACCCATACAGAGCTACTGGTGCAGAAACGGATCTATGCCTTAAACGTTTCAAACAATACCAGTCTGGACTGCTACTGTAGCAATATTTAGCTGATCATTTGCAACGCCCTTCCTGAGACAACCTGCCGACGAAGCTGTCAAAAATCGCAAAACTACAATTATTCATATCGTGGATGTAAACTGGACCCCATACATGTATGATAGCAGCTATTATTATCTGTGCACACTGTCACTTTGACCTGTACAGCTTCTTCACCCTCTACATCCGCAATCCTTGTGTTTTATTCTGTTACCATGTATATTATTATCTCTACCACTGTATTTTTCAAGCTACTGGAAGCCTAAATTTCCTTTAGGATTAATAAAGTATGTTTGCATGTTTGATTGTTTGTATGTTTCTATCTATCCATCCGCCCGCCCATCCATCCATCTATCTATACTAAAATGGCAACATTGGATCTAGCAGCCTAAGAGTTGGCCCAGTAGCAAGATTACTAAATATTGTCAATAAGGCAAATCATCCAGCTGCCTACAGAATCACATAAACACTACAATAGACTTCCCAATTCATATATGTAACTCACAAGTAGTTCTACATGACCTGCTTAGGAAAGCTAATGCAGCATCACTCTACAGTATATGTCCAGCAACAACCATGTCCTTGAATCCCCACTGTTTTATGCATCAAAAATCTTTAGCTCCACTTACCTACAACATTGATTCAAAAGTCACAAATGATTAGCCCTGTTCATGGCCCAGCAGGCTTTGGTCCAACTGAGTGAAAAATGGGCACATGCTGGAGACAACCAGACAGAATATTCCAGTAAATTAGATAAACCCAGTGGCTGACTAAATGAGATCACCATTTGACCAAGTATGTCTGCACAATGGCCATGTGAATTGAGTAAATAGTTTATAATGAGAAACAGCTCTGCTAGTGTTATTTTTCCATTGGAACAATTGGTCCCTCAACACTAGTAATGTTGACAGAATACATTTACACTATAGATGTGCACTTAGGCATGCATATACATTGTGCAACAAGTATACATATACCGTCACTCTCTGTGCACCAAATGTGGACTGCTTTCTTTGCTCTCTCAAAGAAAGAAACCCGATTAACATGTTGGTTTACTCAAAAGAGGCGCCCTCCTTGCAGGTAAACTCGCTTATGAGTGAGACCACAGCACCACCTAGCTCTCTGTCATCATCAATGCTGAAACACAATGTGAAAATAAATATATACACGAGAATGATACACATCGAAATTGTACAAGTCTCTGAATTTGAGTCAATTATTTTAATTGTTAAACAGGAATTCCACATAGATATTGAAGCTGTTGACTTATGCAATTTGAAAAGGAGATGGCAGACAAAGAACTGACAGCATCCTCAACTGTGGGACCAGAAAACCTCAATTTTAACCAACAAACAAAGCTAATTTTTTATGATGGCTTTGCATTGCTAGCTTGGCCACTACCAGCTGATCCTTCCAAGTTGGTAATGAAGCACTTTTTTTTTTTTTAGCAATGACTAAACCATTAGAAATTGGCTAGGTTTGGCTACGCTGACCCTACCACCTTGAGGACAGGTGTTTCTAATATGGCACTGAGTAATGCGACACTCCATAACACAGTACATGGACACAGCATAAGGACAGCTCATTCCCTGCTTATCATCTCACAGGCAGGAAGGAGGACAGACATGATGAAGGGTTTAAATTCTTCATGAATAACACAAGAAAAGCAGACCATGACTTGACACACGGTACAGCTGTTCTGCTGAGATGGAGCGCTACCTCATTTTCATGTTCCTGGGTGGGGGGCTGGGACAGGGAAGAAGCGTCCCATTGTGCTACAAGCAGGGCAAACAAAGTACATCCATTTTGGACAGACCAAGACAGTTTAGTTATTTACCCCCCTTGCCAACACCACCGCCCACCCTGTTCTCCCAACACAGCAACCAGCATCAACCTCCAGCCAAACATGGCAGCTCCAACTCCCTCTCCGACCAAGACAAGATCAAAGATGAGAAGTAGCTTTGGAAAAACATTTAGACTGAGAATGGAAAGGTGAATCCCACTGAGCGGAGGACTCAGGTTACCTCCATAGGCAGACATGGAAGAACTCCAGTAATCTGCATAGGTGGGCTCCCTCTTTCTCTCTGCCCATTAACCAGAATGATAACAGGTCCAAACAAGCTACAGTCCACGTGACGCTCTTCCCACCCTGGAACTGCAACTCCAGGACAGAATATCTGGTCCAAACAGCAGCACACATAGCTTATTTCTTAGCAATTAGGATATGCCATAAAAGTTTATAATCAGGGCAAAGCAAGATGCGAGGAGGTGATGGGGTAGGGGGGGGGGAGGGGGGGAACTGAGCTGTAAATCTTGATGTCACTGACAGGAAGGCTGTTGTGAACCATTACCATAAATCTGACAAACGCTAATTTGATGGGAGGCTGTATCTGTCTGGTCTGAGGCCAGTCTAGACAGTCTATTGAGAAAGTGGGCCTGTTTGTTCCCAGTAGCACCAGTGGGTCTGTATGTTCCCAGTAGCACCATCTGGATAAGGCAATAAGAGGTAACTGGTGTAATTCACGCATGGATCAAAGTGGGTAACATTGCCTTTGTCGAGCATGGATGCAAGCATCCTCTGCCGCTTTCCTTAGCCTCTTACGGAAAGAAGGAATAAAACATACTACACAATAAGGTGGAGGGGATATGCCTATACTTAAGGGGGGATGCTAAAATGCTGTCTAGAATGAAACATCTCAAAATATCTAGATCTCAGAAGAGGTTTAGATACACAGCTGACCATGAACCAAGATAGCATTAAGATATTGGGGTGCTGGTCACTGATGTGCAGTAAAGTGCAGCTCTGAATTTAAATGATGCTGGGAAAGTGGGACCCCAATGCCATGTCTCTGCTAGTTCTGCCATCTCAGGCCTGTGCTGCATTTCCAGTAGATACAGGAGAGCATTTGTGGGGCAGAGTAAGGCGGGGGGTGGGGAGGGGAGGGGTTGTAAAGATGCAGGGGGGAAGAAATATGATCCAACCAGCAGGTCCTACAGACGGTACTGTCTGGGAGCAGAGTACATAAGGAGAAGCCCACATAACAGGAATCATCTCCAAACAAAGGCGACACATTTTTCTGTCTGAGAGCCACGAAAGAAACCAATATGGACTTCATGACAATAATTAATAATGCAGTTCATTTAAAAAAAAAAAAAAAAAAAAAGAAAGAAAAAAAGGAAGGGGGTGCCGACTCGCCCCAGTGAAGGGCCACCCACAGCTGCTTTTTCATGTTTCTCCTCCCTCCACCCCACGCCCCGGAGCATTCACAGCCACACAGAGGGCGTCCTCTTCAGCATTACCGCACGCGAGGGAGGGGGCGAGGGAGGAGTGCAGGGACGGCTGACGGCCGGGTGTGACACGGGAGTGTTCGCAAGGCATTTAGGAATATAAATCTTGTAATGGGGAAGGGTGATTAGCCCGAACATATTAGCATAATGCGTCAAAACCTTTAGTTTTCCAACACAATATAGCCGAAAAGATGTTTTCTGCACCGAGATGGAGGATCAAAGCCCAAGGGGCCCCCTTTTGAAGCCCCCTAGATACAAATGCAAGGGCCCGGGGGAAGAGTGCCAGCTCGTAGACACAGGGGGCTTGGGCCCCGACGTCGGCCAGAATGCATGTTTATGCAGCATCTCTATGTATCACAGATAGGCCTAATTTTTAATAAAAACAAATCTTTGGCCCCCGCTTCCACTAAAGTGTGGGAAAGTTTTAAAGATAAACACATTTCCGTCAAACACAAAAGACACGCTCTAACAACCCTTTAGAGGGCCATTGTTAAAAAAGATGGGCATCAACTGCAAAATAAATGAGTTTTTTGAAATTTTGCATTGTGACCAAGAACTGTTTTAGCATGGCAGAATGCATTTTATTCTGCCAAATTCGCTTTATGCAAATTGACTCTGGACATTTGATTTCTTAATGAACAGGATTCCTAATGGTGTTCCATACAAACAGGTCACAAAAGGCTTTCAGCACACAATAAGCTCCTCTAATACACTAGAAATGAAGGAGGGATGGCTTAAATCATAGAAACTGGTTACGGACAAATAGCGGAGAATGAAGTATGAAAAAATAAGAGCAGAACTTGAGACAAAATATTGAATTTCTTTAATCTTGTATTTTAAAAAAAAAAAGGATTTTAAAAATATTTGCCAATGGTTTAGTCTCACCAACTGGAATATGCATGGGTTTGCAGAAGCAGAAAAGCAGAAATTAAACTTTTGCAGATTATTAAACCTGATGAAGAAGGATGACATGAATAAAGTGGTAAGACAACATACCAGAATGGCAAAATATTCATATATGATCCAGACCAAATAGATTTTACAATAACTTGTAAGACTTTACATATATTTTATTTGAACCACAAGACCGTAAATTAGCCTGTTATGTGGCCAAATTAATTGCCACATAACAGGAAGTGTTACCAACTTTAATAAGTAGCTAAATACCGGCAGTTGTAAGGACAGGGTGCGTACCGCTGCCACAGACTGTGAGTGTTTAAACCTTACAACCATCACTACCATGGATACATTACCATGGATATGGCTTCTTCTGAAACCACACAAAATACTGACGCGTGTGTTATCAGTTTCAGACGCGTTTACACAGATGTCTTTCCTGAAGCCGTACGCATCCTGAGCTCGTCTCCCTCCTCACCATACGGCCATGAGAGGAGATGCAGCTGGTTCTTGGTCAGAAGTGAAAGACTGAACTAATACATCAGCTGATCTTAGCTGCTAGCTCAAAGCTGCTTACAATATATATATATTTTTTTTTTTAAACAGTACAACAAGAAAAAAACTAAACATGTGAAATGGTATCTTAAGATTTTCCTCCCTTTTAAAATAGATGTTTTGTATGTTTTGTAATCCATTCCGTCACCTCATTAAAACGACTTAGGCCCCTGGGTAATCAACGATCAATGACTAATTGGGAAGAAAAAAAAATAATTGATAAAAAGAACAGATGTACTGTGACTAGGAGACAGGAACAAGTTATTACAGTAAACAAAATACTAATTTCCCATTCTCTTGGGTCCATGAAAAAAACCTAGATCCACCACTTTACGACGCCTTTAATGAATAGAACTAAGTCTTGTTTTTCTCCGATAACCAACTGCAGCACAGGCCTTTCATGCTCTGCTGTATTTGGCTGTACTTTTCATATTTTCCACCCCTCGATTTATTTTCTGTGACCATTTCTAGAATCCAAAGTGCCGCTGGATCTGAAACTCATCCCAAGGAGGAGCAGTGCATGTGGCAGAGAATAACCTGAAGGATGCCCATCCACCAGAGAGCACTTTGACCGCTTCACTCTTCAAAATCAACACCGAAAAAAACCCACTGATGAACGAAGTAGTTAGGTGATGAAATCAAACTGTGACGAAAGGTTTTAGCTTAACACCCACTGTTTTTTCAAAACAGCTCAGGAAGTTATATATGATGGCAGTGACCTAAAGGCTCTGCCAAATCCTGGTGAGATGCAGAGTCTGTACTTCAGAGGACTGAAAGCTGCCCCTTATTACATATTCTATTATATATTATATTATATTATAT
>JAODLD010000124.1:12262969-12291101 GCA_026781065.1 Mormyrops boulengeri
TATATTATATTATATTATATGTGCACTGTTCTGCTTGTCCTTTGAAAATTCTTTGTGTTTCCAACACGTACAGGCAAATTTTGGCCTGCTCCGACCACATCCTAAATTTTTTGTCCAAAAACATGGTTTTTGAAGAGGACAAAGGGTTTGTCACCAAGGCTGAAGGTTCCTGAGCTATATAGTTAAAGGGAACTACATGACATTAAAAATAAGAACAAAGCACTTTGGGGGCAGAATGTTTGTCTGTGTTCTACAGATTCTTATGATGGCACAAATGTCAGCCTGTTGCTATTGACTGTGTGTGGATTATGTTTATATTACATTGTGTGGACCAAATGTTCCCCACAATGCAATAAAAACCTGTTATTCTGACACTGTGGAGACCATTCTTCAGGTTCCCATAAAGATCTGTGAATGCAATCAAAAAAGTAAAAATGCCAAAAGTATCGTATTTTGTTTGGTTACTTATGGTTAAAATTTTGGTTGGGTAGGCGTTAAGGTTGTCATGTTGGGATTAGAGTTTTCCCCATAGAAATGAATGGAGACTCACCAGAAAAATATAATTACAAACCTGTGTGTGTGTGTATTCATTTTTAACCTTTTGAAAACATCGCTATACATCCCAGGACCACAGTTTGTAAAAATCACACGCCATGTTTAATTCCCTCCCTTTTCAATCCTTGTTTGACCCAATGATAATACTAAATGATAATTCTATATTTGACATTATTTCTGCATTGTGCCAAAAGCAATATTTACTATTCCAGCATTACTTTCTCCTTGTAAATATGCACAAATAATGTAAAATTCCTTTTATAGAGTCATTAGATACAAACCATACTGAAGACATTTTCAATTATACAGAACTGTACTGTGTCAGGCTAATTATGCACAGGACCCTATACCCCCTTCAATGGTTGTGGGTACGTTCCCTCCAAACTGTGTCTAGTTCCTGTCCAAAAGAGAAAGAGGACTGTTTGAGGGTTGTCAATAATGGAGACCATTGTGGCTTCACTCAGTCGCCTTTGCTTCAAAGAGCTTCCGGAGTTCTTGCTGGGTGCAGCTGAATGCCTACAAAGTCCACCCCCCACCAAAGAGCTGAGTTTGGGTAAAAGGGGTAGAGGGCGCCTGCCACCCAGCACCAAAGAGTCAATTAGACAAAAATGCATGACAAAAAAAAAAACTAGCATTGTTTTCATTAAGAACCCACAACAGCTTGCAAACCCACTCTTCTCCATAACACTGCTCGACAGATTAACTTGGTTAAAGGGAATATATGAGTGTCTTAACTAAAACCTACTTTTTAAATTTACTTTGATTAAATAAACAACAGTTAAGCATTATGACCACCCCAGTACCAAGTAAAGTCTTGCTTGATTATTTATATAGTACTATATTTTTTCTATTTGGCAAATTAAACTTACAGGGGCCCAGATAGATTTGTATAGTTTGTTAATCACTTATAATAAAAACAAATTTTATACAAATTTATAATTTACATTGTATTTCATACATTTATTGCAGCTCCAGATAGGATCAATAAAGTGTCTGTTTAAGGAGAAATCAGTAATTATTCTGAAAAACCAGCAGAGACCAGAGATCTTGATATGTAATTACCACCTTTTACCACATGGCATCCCAGTACCACAGGTTCAGTGGAAAAGCCTAAACCACCCCTGTTGTATGGAGATGCACTGCCACCTGCTGGTTCATTTTCACAAAACATCAGAGAAAAATGGGAAAGCATGCATAGCAGAGATGCAAAATTACCCCCCTGACCACCACAAAGTACCAAACATATGGAAAGAATAAAAGTGCTTTATAATGTGAAAAGATGAATGATGGGAATTATATTATGGGATTTCAATAGGATGAATGCAAAAGGGCGGGTTTGTGATTCACTATTTAATCCCAGTTAACAGGTGGGGGCAAGATGGTGGTTTCTCAGCTCCAGCCAACACCAGCAGCATTCCGCATATTACAGAGGGGGAAAAAAAAAAAAAGCATTCTGCATATTACGCAACTTAATACTGATGTTTGATTTCTTAATCAAAATCAATACCCCCAAACTCCTGCTTATTTATATGGATTTCTCTAATTAACAGAAAAACATTCAAACAAAGAGAGCGAGTGTTTAATTTTTATGTTGGGGGTGGGGGGGGCGGGACAGCCTGCTTAGTTATTCAAGTAAGGAACAAACACCTTGCTTCTCTCAGATAGCGATAGATATCCTCCTGGATAGCCTGGCAGACTCCAGCCAACAGCTGTATTCAATAATGAGGTGCAGACAATAAAAAATATTCGATATGATGAGCTGTCAACAGAGAGCAGAGGCACACTGAAGAATAAACATTCAAGTTGATATCTAAAAATACCACTGTCTGAGTGTTGTCACCTTAACACACATGTTCCTATCTATCTAAACCCTACACATTTTCCTGAGTACAAGACACTGGGGAAAGCAGAGCAACGGGTTACCCATGATCTGATAAGCAAATTATTATTCAGTTATTTTGCTGACACTTCTCTCATAAGACTTTTCTCTGAAGGAATTTTAATTGAACAACGTTTTCAAACCACACAAAAAACGTGTTCAACAGTAAAGATTAAATGTGGTAAAGGTAAAGCACTCATTTGATTAAATCTTATTTATGAGTTATACAGAAGATGCAACTCGTTTCTGTGTGTCTTCTCTCCTGTCACCAGCATTCCCCGGAGCTGTTTTAAAAAATCGTGAAACCTCCATGAGCCTCATCTCCAATAGCTGCAAGTCTTACAGGTACCACTCTCTGTACCAGTTACCCACAACTAGCTGCTCACTGGCTTACATTTGCCCAGCCAGCACCGCTAACGTTCGAGGTAACAAAACCTCGGGAGCCAATTCAATACTCCC
This sequence comes from Mormyrops boulengeri, assembly GCA_026781065.1. Lineage (NCBI taxonomy): Eukaryota > Metazoa > Chordata > Actinopteri > Osteoglossiformes > Mormyridae > Mormyrops > Mormyrops boulengeri. The sequence continues at coordinate 12,265,863 of JAODLD010000124.1, forward strand.
ACTACTTTAACTTCTCGAAAGTAATCCTTGTGGCAATTTTTGATATGAACAGATATTTCCCAATATATTAAATTAACAAATGTCAAAAAAACATATCAAATACACAGTATGGATAAATACTACCAAAAAGCTGATGAGAGCAGAGCTGATATCACCAACAGGCTCAGTTTTTGATGTCTTTTCTGATACCCATCATTTCGTTCTGTCATCCCATAGAGTCATCAGCCCCCTCCCACTGAAGAGCCACCCCATGTTTTACAGCTTTTTTCAGGATTTTTTTGCACATTTATTTAGCAGACATTTTTATCTAAGACAACATGCAATTGAAAAAGCATGGTCAAACGGTCTCTGGAGCAGTTGGGTTCAAAGGTCTTGCTCAAAAGCGCAAGTGTAAAATCACTCTGCCCAATACAGGATTTGAACCAACAATCTTCTGCTCATTGGCTTGAACCCAGCTCCTTCAGTACAACAACAGAGATCTTCAACCAAATGAGCTATTCAAGTCTTTTGCAAAAATATGAAACCCTTCACAAATCTGCAAGTCATCCTTGTGTAGGGGCCATGCAAACCTTCTCTGTATTGTTCCCATTTTAGCACAAGGGTAGCCATAGCGAGCTAAGACCCCTCTACCCACAGCAAGAATAAATACACTTATAGTCTGGTTCTTAACAAAAAATAAGCAAAGATAGATAGAATACTTAAACATGTCATGTATTTCAAATTATCGCTTACTAATGTTCATGAAAATGATAGTGGAGATAAAGCAAGTGCAACTCCATATATTCAAGAGGATGTATTTTCATCAACAGAGATGCAGCAGTCTGTAGCAAATGTCTCATTACCATCAACTGCATTTACAAGAAAAGCCATTAAATATTAAAAAGATTAGCAGGACTTAAATTCAGTGACTGCTCATTGTCATGACATGGTTGCAGGCAAGACACTCAATCCAGCCATCAGTGTGCCAGCACCTTGAAAGTCAGCCTCAACTCATCAGAACCACCCATATTCTGTAAATGACCTGTTACACAAGTCAACCTTAGCCTTGAATTTACGAGTCAGTGACTTACTATGGTCATTCTAATCATTAAGTTTATGATCATTAAATAAAACTCATGCAAATGGTTAATTCTTTGGACTCCGGTCCAAATAAACATACCCAGCTGACTTGATCAATATGTTACATAAGAGCAAGGCCCATTCCAAACAGTGTGCAACAGCTAGGCATCACCTTAGTACAAATAACAAGTAAGCTGACAAACCTTCGGCTTTCAAAAGGTAAAAAGACTGAAAAGCAGTAGCACAACATAGCCTAAATTATGGAGGGTGTTCTGTGACAATATTCAATAAATAATTAAAAGTCATTTACTTTACTATAAACTGTCATTTAAATGATTATTTAACTCACAATTTAAAGGTTACCCACAACTATTAAATTTATCTGGCAAAGTTATCCATCAAACTCAGCGGGCTCTAAACAAAACCTAACATCTGACTGGTTATTGTGAACAATAACAAAAAGTCATTAAAATGTACAGTTCCAAAGTCATTGTTCCTATCCTGATAGGAAAAGTGTGTTATACAAGCTTCCAAACTTCCTGACTTGAGGATTACTATGCATCCCAGCTCGTGACAAAAATAAAAATTAAATATTATACCCATGTTTTACCAATTCATTCCCTCGTTTTAGTTAAATCGTGACCAAATTTTATTAATTTGTTCAAACAATATATTAAAACGTGGCCACAATATATATTTTTTACTGCTATTGTCATCAGAGGGCTCTGTAATGGGGCGCCATACATTTCATTCATTGTTTAAAAGCAATGAAACAGCAGCCAAATAGAGTATGTGGAGACCAGTGAAAGTCAGGACAGCTTAATGGTTATCCTAATGTTAGGAGAGTTTATTTAAGATTTGGGGAAGTTACGATGTGATGCAGCTCCAGGACATGATTATAAATGAGGATTCAATGGACCAGGTGAGATCGATCTGTTGTGACTTAGTTTGCAATGTAATCAGAAGTTAGATTTCATTTAGAACCTGCCTGCTGAATTTGATGGGTGACTGTGACAGATAATTTTAATGTTTAGTGGTATAATTTGAACTGTAATTTAAATAATGGTTTATATACCAAGTTAAATGACATTTTTATAAATAACTATTTAAATGACATTTTAATTTATTTATTGAATATTGTCACAAAACCCTCCTTGTACTAAATAAGGAAAGTTTTGGGATATTGGCACATCCTCTAGAAATACACAAGAAAATGGCCAAACTCGTCAAAAATGCACCCTGTCCTGGCTGCCAAGACAAGCACAGGTGAAGGTCATATGAACTCATTGACAAACAGGAAACATGTGTAAGGCACAAAGAAATGAGCAAAACACAAGCAGGTCAATAGAGGAAACGGATCAGTTCTCCCGAAAGCCCAGGGACAAAGGTAGTGAGAATAAGGAGCATGACAGGCAAGAGAAATAGTGGGTTCAATGACACACGGGAGATGGGAACACAGATAGGCACTGCATGCGCATTTTAAGAAATGCTGATGGTGTGCAATGCGATTTGGTAAGGTTAGAGTGAGTGCTTACAGATTCCGACATTCCAGATGGGCTTTTCACTATTTAAAAAGTCAAAGGAAACAGCAAAGGAAACAACTGCTGTGATGTACACAGAGGAATGGATAGGAATGGGTGGAGGACAACTTTTACAGTTTATAGAACAGAGCAAGGACCAAAACAGTACAGCCATTGACCACCAGGGAAGAAGAGCAACATAAGAGATTAAAAATTCAGAGTTGCACATATTCAAAAAAACATTTTGCTTAAAAGAAGTGTAAGAACAAAGCTTTTCGAAATATGGAACGCTACACACAAGTGAGGACCCAAAAACAAAATCACCTCGGAGGACACACACTGATATTACACTCAGAGGAACTGTCATTACAGATTATATCAACATACACAGGTTTTATTAGACGTCATGCTACTCAGAATGACAGTTATTGTACAGCAAAACTGTACAGATGACAGTTCCCGGGAGTGCATATTTCTCTTTTTCATTAACGGAATCAAAATAACCTTGACGGTGATGTCCCTGGCTGACAGGTGAGTGGAGATTTGCAGAAGCAACGACATCCGAATCACAGAAAAGCAAATAAGAAAATGAAAGAAAGCCCCTCCATGTTAATGAAAAGGAAAAGCAGCTTGTGGTGGCAACATGTTCTGCCTTTGCGATTAATTTAGATCAAGCTTCAACCCTTCAAAATTTTGGCAGAGCCTTTCAAGAAGCAGCCGCCCTACTCTCCAGGAATCTCCACCACACACCCCTGCATTGGTGAATGGTATGGCCCAATTACAAGGGGCCTTCCCCGGGATGGGGTCAATTGAACCCGAACAGCTGAAGTACTGTACGAATCATTTTACTGTTTGTATCATCCATTTGCTGACATTTAAACCTTGATTTGGGACCAATAAGTGGCGTGAAAAGGCTAAAAATTCATGACCAGTCCAGGCACTCCCACACACACAAATCTCAGTGGCTTCAGAATAAATGGGAGAGGTCAACGGAACCAAAATTTTATTTGTAAATCACTATGATCATTTAATTTGACCACATTCTCAAGAAAGGAAGTGCTCAAGGAGATTAAAGGAGGGGTATGAGAAACATCACTCATGGTATTTTGTTTTTACAAACAAAGAATCTGACAAAACCTTCATACCCTTAGAATATTAATACCTTTGGTAGGAATATTGACATCCTACCAACACCAAGTATTTGCTATCACAAGCATGGATTATTCACCAATAAATCTAACATTTGATATTAATTCCATAATGGTCTTGCTTCTGCAAATTGCCATCTTTACCAACATTTACCATTTCCACTAATATATAGCAAACAAATCCAGTTTGCATAAGGCATCTTTATGTTGCCATTTCAGAGGATGCCAACCAAAATTTTCACGAGGCCTAGTTGCAATAGCCTGGACCAGAATAAAGAAAAAGGCAGCAGACATAGGGTACAGTTAGGTATTGTATGGAAGCAGCTCTGAAGCTTCATTTGCCTGCACCTCCCAGAGCAATAACTCAAATCAGCAACTCCTTGTGAAAATGGTGATGAGCCATTACAAGGCAACAGTTCCACCATGACCGTCACAATCGAAAAGAGAGAAAAAAAACTGTTCTGAGACATCAGCTCTACAAAAGAAGGCAAAGAGGGACTTTGGAGATGCTGACGTGCGAGTGGAAACAAGACGGCACTATTGCTTCCTTCCATCAGTCCCGAAACTTCTCCACTTCAAATTGAAACTAAATAAAAGGTTTAATAATTACCGTCATATTACGCAAATATTAAAATATTCCAAAATGTATAACTTACATAGTACTGAAATAACACACACATCTATACAATCACATGTTTCTCTATAAAAGCAACCTATAGATGTATAAGCACTACTATGTTAAAGAAAATCTTCAGAAGAGCATTGGGGGCTGTAGGATTTCTTGCTTAGTCGAATAACTTGTCGGACTTAAAAGTAGTCTGGGCAACATGTAAGTGAACAGAGATACAAGTCCATTTAAACCAGGGACCTTAAATCTGACAAGCTATCCAGTTAACCAAGAAGTCCAGCTTTGTTATATAAGCATGTTCCAATACACATAACAGAAAACCCCACACGTCCCTAACCACAGCCCAACCCTCCCCCTTCTCTACCAACATCAGGGCGTATTACTACCTCAACAGGAATGAAGCACAGTGGGTCGAGTAGCAACAAGCCAATATGCTGACGTACTGAACAGAAACTGTTAAGCTAGGGTCAGCTGGATGGTTTTCCTCATCCAAACAGGGCATGACGTCACATAACTTGATCAAACAAACCGAAAAGAATACTCCAGATACAAGTATTTGGCTGTATTGCTGAGACTGCAAGTTTCACAAGAAAATGTCATAAATATTTGAACCAGCTAATCAGGTACTATGACTACAATCATTGTGCACATTACTGATTGACAGAATAAACAAAGACTATACCAGTCTTTCCCATCCTTGTTTCTGCCACAGCACACTTTCCATAAGACAGCATTTTCCAACCAGTGCATAGCACACCGGCTGAAAAACACTGGGCTTTACTACACCAAGTTCCATATCACATTATGCAAATATGCATCAGCATTGATGATTGGAAATAGACTATATAGATAGATTAGATAGGTAAACGAAATTGTGTTCAGTCCTTCAGATTCCCATTGGAATGTACATGCCATAACATCATCTTTGCATGCAAGATTACTTAAGTAATTATGCTGTACTGTTCAATAAAGCATAACTCTCAGTCAGAGGACAGGCTTGGAGCAACAAATACCATGAACAAAACAGTTATAAAAAACAAGTTTTAAACGATGCCTTGTTAAAATTTGTCCAGATGAGGAGAATACACAAAGGCTATCAAAACACTACATGAGGTTTTTCACATGACAAAAAAGGCCAAATTGCATAACACAAATAACAAGCTTGCCACATTAAAATGAAATGTTCTTGGTGTAAAAAGAATGTCCTGCATCTTGATGAATGAAGAAACAACCTACAGGGTAACTACAACTCCAACTTAAGTGGCCTTCAGCCAAGTTAAGCAGCTTCATAAACAAGATTAAATCGTTACTGTATTTATAAACTAATATACTATACACTAAAATTTAATAGCTTAGTGACTTTCTATAAAAGAGCTATTTCTTTAAAATGGGCGGTCATCACAGACGGATTTTAAGGTACCCTTAAAATCAAAAATAGATGAGTCTGACCTTGAGAAATAATCGGGAATAATAATTTTCTGTGCAGGAAGCAGTTCTTTGTTTCCCAAACGCTGTAAATTCCCACCCAGTTTTCAGTTTAAATAAGGTGGAAAAAGCAAATTGTTTTCAATAGCATCCTGTCTGGGCCCGTGGAATTTCTGCATTCCGGCACGGCCCCAGCGAGCTTGCCGCGGGGATCGGCGTGGTACCAGCGAAGCTTATTTTTAAAGGACTGTGGGATACTCATTTTAAGGGACGGAGGTAAAGGCCACTCATATCCTGCCATTCAAAACGCGGAAGTGTGCTAAGTATATAACACGGCGGCACTCAGAGACATATCCCAGTGGGGGCCGGCATCAAAGAGTCAGGGGGGCAGAATTTACAACCAGCATCATCATTCTCCATCTCGAAGCCACAGGATCCCGCGTGGACCATGCATTTCGATTGCCAGCCTTGCCGTATGTTCTTGAAGTGTCACCATGCTTATCTAATTTTTCTTTTAATGTAAGCCGATAACATGCACAGAGAGAACAAAGGCAGAACAGATAAAACTGGGCTAGTTTGGGGTCATTTACTTATAAATGAATGGAAAACTGCCTTCAGTTTGTATAACACTGGCATTACCACTTTGCTCAGAAGATAATTTTCCTACATAAATCATTGAGATGTATATTATTCATTTAAACACTGTACATAAATATACACCCAAAATATACTAAAATAAAAATGTAGACAAATACTCAACGGAATAACATACAATGACTAAGCTAAACAGAAAATCCACCTCATGTTGACAAGAAAGGGGAGGAGCTGAAAAGGGAAAATTAGCACTAAACAACTACAGTCCAAAAGGTCATAAGAAGTCTAAGAGATTCAGACATACCGGTCTAATCCAGTTCCTCCCCATTTTGTTCACTGTGTGTCTCTCAAACCCCCGTGACGGCACCAAAGGCAGCAGAAACAGACACCTGTGTGTGTTCACTTATTAACTCTAAGGCGATAACCACAGGACAGTAATACGCAAGTCAATGGAAAGTACTGATATGAGCCGACAGGATCCCTCCGAGATCCACGGCTATTTTTAACTGTGAGTAGTGTTCAGAAATGGATCATGCGACAAACTGGTTTTCTGAAACTACACTGCACAGGGCAATACAGCCAGGCACGTTTAGTTTAATATTTACTCTGACCTTTCAGTTAAGAATAATTAAGTCAGCAAACTGCACTAGCATTCCCACCACACCTGAACATGACTGGTACCCAACACAAGCAGTGTCAGAAATCTTCAGAGTATTTAACAAGGCATGGAGTAGAGGTGCAGTGATTCCAAAAAGGTGTTGATTTCCTTATCGCCCAGAAGTTGTTTTTCTTGCTTTTGGAAAAGGTGTGCAGCACTGGCCGCTTGCTGGTAACTCCTCAGAAGCTGAAGCTGAACACCTGCTACACCCAGGCTAAACAGCGAGTGTCATGGGGGAGCCTAGACACCATCTCAGGCTTCACGAACATTAAGGTGATTCTTCAACACATCACCACACCATGCGCAAACACAGAGTCATTTCAAGCATTTTAAATGATATATGAAGTTTTCACAGTTTATGGCTCTGAAAACGCACTCCAATGGGTTACTGAACACACACACACACACACACACACACACACACACGAGAGAGAGAGAGAGCCAGAGGAAACCTTATCCCTACTCTTGCTGGTTTGTAAAACGAGCCTCGGAATAAGGAAACTCCAGTAGAGATTTCATTGCTGTAACAGACTTAGTCGTTACTGAAGGAAATCATTTACTATAGGTCTTATAAAAGGTAGTATTATTTATGCAGCAAAAACGATTTCAAGTAAACCACAGTAGCCACTGAGCCAACTGGAAAATGACAAATATTTTACACAATTAAGCAAAATAATAAAGATGAATATTATTACTAACTACTTTACTATTTCCAAAAAGCTTGTTTTCTGTCATTAATAACAATTAACAAAAAAGAATGTACTACTCATTAATGCAACTTTATACATTGCATCAGGAGATTTTATAGACTGTACTAAAATGCACATCTTTATATTAAGAAATACTGCAAAGTTTAAGCAAAAATAAACTGAGCTCACAAAAAGGTGCAAGTCTACCCACATTTCTGGTCACGGAGTTCTAAAGATAGAGTAGTCATTTTACACACCATTACCACCTTAAACAGGGCACTGAAAAGGTCTAATGAGCGTCATTAAGTCCCAACAGCAAGAACAGGGATATTTAAAGAGCCAAAACACAAAGACCTGAGCATCAGTGACTGATTAGCTCCGATATTCTTCACATACACACAAAGGTGATTTGACAAAGGAGAAATCACAATACAGAACATACAGTTCTCACAAAAAGTCTTACAATGCTTTCTTAATTCTGTAAAAATGTTGCAAAGTTATTAATTTCATAACAAAAGTTCATTAACAAGTAAAGTTTAACATATCTGCACATATCCTGAACGTTATTTCTTTTTTAATGTCATAACTTTTTTAACCGACTCATTCAGTTCTGTTGCCATTTTGCTGTTCATTGCAGTTGTAGCCAATGGTTTCCAAAGGGATACCAAAAAGAACTTTTTAACTCTGGATGGCTCTTTTAGAACTACTTATAATCTGGGTCTTAATATATAACTACTTGTATGTTTAACTTAAAACTACTGGTTGTTTCTAATGCGATATATTTTCTGATAAAAAAATATAATTTTTGTTTTAAAACCAATAAATTTGCAATATTTTTAATGAATCAAGCAAAACATTGTGAGTATTGTATATTCCAGGACAAATGGACAGGTCAAAATAACCCCCTAAAAGGCCAAGAAAATCAACCAAATTTTTCCTTCACCAATCAGCCAGTAGTACTCCTGCTGGAGTAGTTATGTTCTCTGAAGATAAGGATGCATTCCCTGCTGGCATTCAGCGACAAAAATGTACTTTACAAAGTCCATTCTAATTCTATACTCAAAAGCAAGTATCAGCTGACAGTCATACGTAAGTATCTGGTCATACGTGTACTGACTTGACTTTACAGAAGAACCCAGAAACACCAGAGTATCTCTAGATCAGACTATGATATTAGTGAAATGTATCCCATGCATACATGCACACATTTCACTTCCTTCATTATGAGTCTAAGGAAAATCATACAATAAAAACTTAAAAACACTTGTAACCACAGGTGTTCTTACCATTTTTAAAAAATATAAATATACTTTACTTTAGTAAATCATTCGTGCAGCCATTATCATCATAAAATAAACTTGTTACAAGCCAGCAGCATGCACACCTACCTGAAAATACCGGAAACAGGAAGGCAAGAGAAAATATTTAAACTGCAGGTACACTTGCATTCTCACTTGCATTTTTGAAAATTTAAAAGGCATTTTAACAGATTAAACTGAAACTCATCCCTATAACATACGGCACAAGAAATTACCTCTTTCCCCATTAAATTCAACTACGGAAAACGGTATGAGCCTTCAGACCCAACAAAGACTAAATCAGTAACACTTTTCCAAATCAGTCCATTTTGCAACAAAACCAAAGTGTCACAAATTATATTATATATTCAGCTTCAGGCTGTTATTAACAAGGAATGAATGAATAAATCTTTAAAACCATTTAAGGAAATCATAACACAGAAGCTACATACTCAATGGCCACTTTGTTAGAAACCCCTAAGTATTGCAAGATAGCACACTATCTTGACTCCCGAAAACTTCAAGGTAGTTTGATCAAAAATTTGTATCATGGTATTTAAGATTCTGGCAGTTTCATGCTATTTAGCGGTATTGGTGTTTCCCCAAGTTCACCCTTACCAAGGCAGCATACATCAATAAAATACCATGTCAAATGTTTTTTAAAAGGTGTATTTTTTCATTGTTATGCCTATTAAAAAACCTTTAGGTTGCAATAAGCTTAATAGTATTACTGACATCATTCATTAGATTACTGATGTATATTCAGCTTGACAGTGACATGTTTTTATTGATTATAACCATGCAACTTGGCTCAATAAGAATTGTTTCACTGACGTTTTATTAGATTAATAATGTATATTTAGCTAGATATACATAGGATTTATTGATTATTACCATATATTTAGCTTGGTAGGAAAGTTAGCTTGACCGGCATGATTTTAATATTACCATGATGAATCGATATTAGGGATTTTGGTTTACAAATATGCATTTAATTGCAGACATAATATTACACAGACTGATGCAGTAGCTATAAATACTATAATGCCTAACAATTACAGTCATGTGAAAAAGAAAGTACACCCTCTCTCAGGTATATGGATTAAATAAAAATATGAAAAAGCAGTCCTAAAGTTCTAAAATCATTTAAATTTAACCTCAGGTGGAAAAACAACACACAACAGACTGCACACTATGTCTTTTTTTTTTTCCTTACAAACATGAAGACAAAAATGGAGAAGCCATGTGTGAAAAACTAGGTACACCCCAATAGCTTGTAGAAGCACCTGTAGCAACAATAATTTGATGTAATTGTGTTCTGTATGGCTTTATCAGTCTCCTGCATCATTCTTAAGAAATGTTGGCCCACTCTTCTTTACAACACTGCTTCAGTTCATTGAGGCTTGCTGACATTGGTTTATGCACAGCTCACTTAAGGTCTCATCGCACAATTTCAAATCGGGTTGACGTCTGGTTCTTTGACTGGGCCACCTCGATTCTATCCTTTTCCAGTCATTCTGCAGTAGATTTGTTGGTGTGCTTGGGATCATTGTCCTGACCCACTTTTGTGGGACAGATGGCCTCATATTTGACTCCACAACACAGAGCAGTTCATGATCGACTCAATGACTGCAAGGTGCCCAGGTCCTGCGGCTACAAAACAAGTCCAAATCATCATCTCTCCATCAACGAGCTTGACAGTTGGTATGTGATGTTTGTGCTGATATGCAGGGTTTGGTTGTCACCAAACATGGCACTGTGCATTATGGCCAAACATCTTCACTCTTGTCTCGTCTGTCCAAAGAACATTGTTCCTTGTGGTAGTTCAGATGCAGCTTTGCATGGTGCTGCCATATTCTTTTTAGAGAGAAGAAGCTTTCTCCTGGCAACCCATCCAAACAAGCCATACTTGTTCAGCCTTTTTCTAATTGTACAGTCATGAACGTTAACATTTAACATGCTAACTAAGGCCTGCAGAGTTTGAAATGTAGCTCTTGGGTTTTTTGCAGTTTCTCTGAGCATTGCGCCATCTGACCTTGGGGTGAATCTCCTGGGTCATCCACTCCTGTTAAGATTGGCCACTATCTTGACTGTTTTCCACTTGTGTGAATAACCTTTATCACTGTAGAATGATGGACTTCAGATTGTTTGGAAATGGCCTTATAACCCTTCCCAGATTGATGGGCAGCAACAATTACTTCTCTAAGATCATCACGGCACTTCTTTGGCACTGATTTAACACACACCTGAAGACTCCAGACCAGCAAACTACCAAAACTTCTGCTTTTATAGAGGTGGTCACACTTGCTGATGATCACTTATTGAACTGCATTTGATTACTATGTGTAGGCTACTTAGGTCTTAGTCCCTAAGAGTGAACTTAATTTTTCACACACTGCTTCTGCATTGGCTTAGTTTTTGTTAAATAAATAATGGTATGGTGTAATATGTCATACGTTGTTGTTCATCTGAGGTTATATTTACCTAATTTTAAGACATGCTAAGGACCAGATGATTTATATCCCGATATATAAAACCTTAGAACTGAAAGAAGGTGTACCGTCTTCTTCACATAATTATATATATGGAGAACTGTTGTTATAAAGTTCTAAGTAAGAAGGGTATGCACAGATAACAGGGCTCTCCTCTCAATACGCTCTGCGCAGTGATCTGTAGCACTTCTAGCAGTGAACCATATTTCATAATTTGCTGCCCACTGAGGTTTTTTAACTGCTGTTAACCTATGTTACAGTATGGCTGTATACGATTCTTATGGTGCAAGAAATTAAAACCAGTATACCAGATGAACCAGTATACCGCCTAGCGCTACTTTGAAGATTACGTAGTTGTGTGTTTGGCAGTCCTGCACACCACTGTTATACTGAAAAGTTATTTGTCCTAGTGGCCTTCCAGTTAGCTTTAACAAGTCTGGACATTCTCCTCTAACCTAATTAACAAGATATGCACAGACTGGATGTTTTTGTGTCTTTTTTTTTGCACCAAATCAGACACTGCAGTCCGTTGAAGTCGCAGGAGGGTGGTTGTTTCTGGGATTCTGGAACCACCACACCTGGCACCAGCAATTATGGTACATTCAAAATCACTTAGATCACATGTCTTAGCTGTTCAAGGCTTAGCCAAATAGTAACTGAACCTCTTGACCCGGTTTACACTTTGAATATATTCAGTTCCAGTCAAGTGATTTGGGGGAGCAAGCTGTTTGAGCAAGTGTTCCTAATCAAGTGTCCACTATGCAGGCCTACTATAATTTAAATCAACGTTTATATAACAGCCAACACCCAATCTACTAAAAGCCATTTTACAAAAGTTCATTTGAGAGAAGTCAATATTCTATATGCATTTTTGGGCCATTTTCTCAATTTTTACAAAAAGCACAAATAGCACATTTCTTCTCCAGGTAAATAACACGCACACACCTGGCTGTCAACATCATGTAAAAGAAAATATGACTCTTCAGACCAGACCACCTTCTTCCATTGCTCCATGGTCTAATCCTGATGTTCATATGCTCATTGTAGGCACTTTTGGCGGAGTACAGGGGTCAGTATGGGCACTATGACAGGTCTGTGGATACGCAGCCCCTTACGTAGCAAACGGCGATGCACTGTGTGTTCTGACACCTATCTATTATAGCCAGCATCAACTATTTTAGCAATCTGTGCTACAGTAGCTCTCCTGTGGGATTGGACCAGATGGGCTAGCCTTTGCTCTCTACGTGCATCAATAAGTCTTGTGCGCCCATGACCCCATCATCGGTTCACCAGTTGACCTTCCTTGGACTGCTTTTGGAAGGTACTGACCACTGCATACCAGGAACACCCCACAAGACCTGCCATCAACTTCATGAACCGACTGTTCACTTGCCTAAAATATAATACCACCTGTTATTCAATGTTATTCACTCCACCTGTCACACAGTGGTTTTAATGTCATGGCTAATCAGTGTATATCAACGCTCTAAAGAGAATGCCAGTTTATATGAATTCAAACTCCAAATTCCTAAACTTTATTGGTGGCCAATGGGTTTTTCTCTAGATGTGTGTTTTTGAGGTAACAGACATTCAGAAATCTGCTTACCCCAGTTTGGGTTCATTTAGGTAGGTGTGGGTTAGTTTGTGTGACTGTAAATAAACTGCTGTAAATAAAACTCATGACACATAAAAGTGCACATGCGTTCTGTCATGGCACAAACCTAAAGTAACAAATAATCCCTGGCTGAGATTGGTAGGTTACAATGCAATAGCATAGATTCTCAGTCTTTTCCAGTCAGAGCAATAATTTGCTCATCATAAAAGTTTAGAGAGATTTATTGGAGGGGGTGTCTGCAGATGCTCATAAATTCATGGAAGCTCAACACTGGGCAACCAATCATTTCTGGAATTTTTTTTAAATTAAAATCCTTTTTTGAAATGCCTTCTCTTCATGTTTTCAGGTGACAAATCCACACATCAAGAAGACATGGTTATGTCTAAGAGATCATTTGTATACTCTTCCTACAGTTTCCATGGAAATAAGTATCTTTTCCAATGGCAACAGAGTTTTTGGGACTAGACCCCACACCCAATTCAAAGAGCAATTGACCTTTCAATGGAACAGTATCTGCTGCTCACTGGACATTTCCAAAGGCACTCAGTGACAAAAAAAGGAAAGCACCCTGATGGAGTGGTGAAAATGAAATGACTGGAATTCATACCCTATGGCTCCCCACACCATGATGCCAGGAGTAACACCGGTGCGTCTCTCCACAACATCGACAGGATTGGTTCGCTCCCCTCGATGCCAATATACACGCACACGATAGTCATCCGTGATAATGCAGAACCGAGATTCATCGCTGAACATGGAACTATGCCACTCGTCATCAGTCCATGCCTCCCAGTTACGGCACCACTCCAAACACAGCCATCTCTGTGCTGGTGTTAAGGGTAGCCTACGCATGGGATGGTGAACCCATAGTCCGGCTGATGCCAGTCATCGAGACACGGTGTAAGATGACATGGGGTGTTCTAGAGAGTCCAATACCTGTGTCTGGATGGCAGGCGTAGATATCATGTGGTTCTGTAATATTTGATGTACAATACAACAATCCTCCTAACATTGGGCGACTGTGATCTGCATACCCCACGTCTGCCAATTGCACAATAGAACCACCCGGCCATGCAAACCTGCAATGCGACCCCTATCAAACTCCATTAACTGCTGACAATGCTGTCTAATTTATCTACGAGGCATCCTCTGTGTCTGGTGACTAGACGTGCCAGCTCCTTGCAAATCGAATTATTTACGTTCCCATTGCTGGTCTGCACTTGCACCAAATTACATCCAAATCAGTCCATTACTCCTGAATGCTTAATTTTTGTGTCACATAGGGCTGGACGTAATCGACGACGTTGATTATAAAAATGTGTCGACGCGTCATGTAAAATTACGTAAATGTTTTGTAACTGCAATGCTCTAAGTGATAAGCTAAACGTATTGCAAGGGAAGGTACTTTATCCCTTCGGGAGCAGGTTAACGCTGTCCTTTTAAGAATCACGCAATAAAACGTCTGCTAATAACTGAACTTTACTGTCCACCTGATGATCTCTTCGCCACTCGAGAGCTACAATATTTTATTTTAACAATACAAAGTTATTCCGCTAATAAGCTGGCTAGTTGTTTCACTGCTGGCACCGTTAAAACTATATCAATTATAGACATACAATTCTGATATAATTCTGATGTGGTTTTGTCCAATACCGCTGGTGGCAGCAGTGCCGCACTATTATGTAAGGCATGCACTGGCCAATCATGTAGCACTTTTCTCATAAATATTAATGAGACATCTCCTACCACCCGGCAAAAAGGAAAGTTGCCCCGCCCCCTGCGCACGAGGCAACATGGCTGCGTACGGAGCCTCTGGAGAAACACGTGGCAGAAAAGGCTCACAAGAGGTCAGATTTGCGTGGGGGGGGGTAAATTGTTGTGTTAAATGACTAACTTGAAAATAATTGCTTATCAATAAATTTATCGTCAGATCAATCAAAAAATTAGTTAGATTAGGCGAATTATCAAAAAAATTATCGCTAGATTAATCGTTTAAAGAATAATCGTTTGGGACAGCAGTACACTTAGTATATATTCTATAAAACCTTCCTTGCACTCCAGATCATTGCATGACAGATCCTCAGTTACTTAGAATGTAGCCACAAAGAAGCAAATGAGACTGAAAACCCACATACTGTATTAGCCCGAATATAATAATACGACCCCCCCCCCCCACACACACACACACTTTTTAGTAACTATTTTTAGAAAAAATGCTTTTGGAATACCAAATCTTACCTCTATAAAGAAAAATTATTTTATTTGACAAGATCATATAATAAGTTAACCAGCAACCACAGCTTAAAAAGCTACCACAGGCAATCAGATTATGATAAGAGGAATAAAAAAACAAACATCCCAAAAAAACAATTGTATTTCTTTTTGGGAGAGTAGATAATGAATATTACAAACTCCACAACCCTTGAGGGCGCAGAATGTTTTTGATGCAGCAGACCCACATGAAGAGGGTAAAAAAACATATTGCGGGGAAAGGCTGAGCCATACTAAGAAATGACATGACAGCTCTTTTAAAATGAATGTTACCATCTTTATTAACAGCCACTATCAGTTTAATACCAACAGCACCACAGCCAGGGAAGCCAACAATTTAGGGATACACGTTAGACACACACATTGCCAGGGATGCCAGCTCTCACGCATCTGGTGTGACACTCACGCAAAATTTTTGACTCTAGTGCTCACGCAAGCAATCTTACAGCAAATCTTTATTACATTAAGTCAAAACACTCATTACAAAATATCGTATGTGGCGCCATCTAGTCCCTATTTTGTCTAGGCCCGTCTAGGCCCCAAATATAAGACCACACCACCTTCTCAGACATATTTTGAGGGAAAAAAACCCATCTTATATTCGGGTCAACGTGGTAATTTTCATAAGTTAAGCACTTAAATCAATCCTTCCATTTCACCTTCAGCTATTTGTCTTCTGTATTGAATTTCTCATGTTAATTACTCCTGAAAGTACTGAAGCAGCATTCATAAAAATAAGCCCACACATCTATCTACCTCTCTGCAAACTAAAACGCCACCCCAACCTGGAGTAAAACAAGTCTTTTCTTAAAAATTTCTTAAGGATTATTGTATTGGGGGAGCATGCTTACTTTGTTACAGAAGATACTTCAAAACTATATTGGAGTCAGTAAATCCCATCTCAAGGGGAATGGGCCCAATTCTCCAGCAGTATCTTCCTTATCCCAAGAAAGTGTTATTTCCTCATTGGAGTACATTGGATAGAAGCACACAAATGTATAGCTCCATAGGTTCTACTCTCCTAATCCCGGCAAAGTGCAAAACACCTTCTTACACATTGCTAATTTGTATTAAATGTGTATTGCGCAATAAATACTTGGGAGAATAAGCCAAGTTATGGAAAATTAATTCAGTGGAGTTCATGACTATATGTAATTCTCTTTGCCTCTTTAATAATTGAGTTAACACGTAAACATTCCAGACTTAGAGTAGCAAAGCACTGCATGATTTATTAGACGTCCCACTCAGCCTATTATTGCAAACCATTTGGTCAGTGAACATATTGCACCTCTGGCTTAACTTGTCAAACATATTTCTGCACTGACCCAATGCTCCAATTAATTTTGTAAATCCACAGGGGCTCCTCCAGATAAACATTCCTGTGCCCATGGAACAAAAGCTCTGATGTGGATTCAGCAAACTACAGAGAACCAGCTCGTGCAGTGCAGGAAGAAAGTACAGCTATCTGGAAAAACATGTGCAAGTGACTATCAAACATAATGTGGCAAAACAGTGACGCAACTATTACATCTAGCAATGTTTTCGATATTACAAGACAACAATAGAAAGAACACAGAATACGATACAGAAATTACTTTTCCATGTCTTTAGAACTGAGAACTAAAGCCAATGTTAAAGGCTGATCATATTGTATTTATGTGCATTAAATTAATTACTGCAAATGAATCCATACATTTAGAATATAGACTAAGATATAAAAATGGTCACCCGACAGTCAATAGCCAAGGTCACCAACAGCAAATATTATTAAAAGAACCATGATTTTAAAAAGAGAAAAAAAAAAACTACTAGTCACAACTTAAGATGAAGAGATTAGCGCAAATGCACTATAACATTTGAAGTAGCCTTAAAACTATAGCTGAATAATACTGGGGAAAAGACAAATCATACTGCGATATTTGGAATCTTTGCAATAAATAATACGGTACTTAGTCTTGCAAACAGTAAATTATACTATACTGTTTGCAAAACTGAGTTTTTAAAAAAAGGAGTTCAAACCGTACCTAAATTAGGGCTGGGCGATATCATATCGTTATATCACACATGCGCAATAGTCACCAGGGCCTTTTCAAAGAGGCGGTAAAAAGATGTTGGTGGTGTGGAGGTACATTTTGCAGTTTATAGTCTGACAAATCCATTAAACATAAGGATATGCAGAATACTGATTACTAAATTTTGGGTGTCAAAAAATACCTTATTAATATTTTAGTCATACTACTAATCTGCTTAACAAATTGTGGGTGTAAATAAGCGTTCATATTGTATAGAAAATCTGGCATCCGGCCAAATGTTTTGCCTGTCAAGCCCTGGTGATTATTGTGCATACGTGATATAATATCGATATAATACCGCCCAGCCCTAAGCTAAATAGAACTTATTATCTACCAAGACAGTCTGTCTTTACTGGGAAAGGCAAGTCAGAAGTTCACTTTCAGGTTAATTCACCAAAAAGTCTGGCACACTGACAATTCAATCGTATTTAAAATTTTAATCAAGAACAAATTTCAGATAACACGAACTTAAAGAACATTTTAATGACAATCATGACAACAAAAATATACATACGAATTAAAAACATTTCCGTACAGAGAAAGATTAATGTCTTCTGGTGATCATTTCTTGTTAGTCTTATTTGTTTTTTGTTAAAATTCTACCAAACATCATACACTATGACTCAGCAAGAACAAAAATGATGATTGGCTCAAAGAACACATGCAGAGCTCACGTAAAAACAGCAGAGGTAAACTTCAAGATGAATAAACTATGCACTTACTAGAAAATGGAAAAATTACAACAAATCATACTGCTGCTAAATATTATTTAAAACAGCTGAACTATTATTTGATTTTACAATTATCTGCGAATTTATGCACATTTTTGAGTATTCGAATATTCAAAAATGCTGAATCATTCCTACCCCAGAGCATGTCACCACATTTAGAACTTGTCAAAAACATGCTGAGCGATGACTTCGTGGGTTATATCAAATTCCTGCGTGGCACAGTACACTGTTTCTACTGCTCTATGCATCAAAGGACACCCAAAATGACATTATGAGAACTATTCTACAGAACTAGCCTACTGTGAGTTCTCATTTCTGCACTTTCCAGGACATAGGATACACATGACCCATTATAATCTGCATGCAATCATCCAGCATTTATACTCTGCAGTCTAATGTAATACCTGTTCATGTTACTGAAGTATACAACTCCACACCTCTACAGCAATCTTGTCAACCAAGCTGTTTTTCACTTTCATATTTAAGCGAGATAAAGTCTACGCTTTTCATTATAGTTTTGACTTATAACAAAAAACAGTGAACCAAATTCAATGATATTGGTTTAAGAATAGGAGCTTTCATAAAAGTACTGATGTTTTATAATGGTGGAATTTACCCAGGTAGGACATCACTAATAAGGGATATTTTCATTACGCTTCTTGTTCTTACTGGAGTGAGCCATGGTCAGTAGTGTGATGAAGGATCTGTACTATACATTTTTTAGGTCACTGACAACATCATGCATTGAAGAGGCACTTCGAGTACAATACTTACAACTTGATTTTTTTATGCCAGTGCTCAGCTTCTGTAAATATTTAATATAGATATCAGTTACCTTCAACATGACCCCGCAAAATGTGAAATATCAGGTAAACAATTACTTATACTTTCTTTAATCAATCAACTATAATATGCTTAGGGATCTAGTAAATCATCAATCACATACAAGGTAAACCAGGAAATGAAAGAAAACACACAAACAAAACACTCTAGACATATTCATCCTACACTGGATGACAAAACTGACTTTTGTCAGTAAATGTGAAAAACCCTTCGTAAAAAATGTCTTAATTGCAAGATCATTAAAATAATCAATCGCAGCAATGTGAATTCGTCAATCTTGTAAATATTACGTAAATCAGTCCTTAAAGGACATCTCCAAATTGACATATTGATTATTAGCCATATAGTATAAACGCAATATAGAATATATACAATCAGCGCATGAATACCAAATAAACATTTCTGTTCGTTATTTTGCATACTAAATGACACAACCGAATTACTTTTCGACCAAGGAGTGAATATTAAATAAGTAACGTGTATGTATGTAATCTTACTAAATGATATTATGATATTGTAATATCAATGGAAAAAAAGAGATACAGTACAGTATTTTTAAAAAGTAAGTAATATATGCTTTACGAATCTTATACTTAACTGATTCCAATCGAGAACATTTACTTGTCAAACTATTCAATTTTAAAAAAATAGTTACAACTTGACTTTTTACTATGTTTCACATTCCTTCAGACTATGCCTATGTCAATCCAAAAAGCACAGTGTATGTGAAGCTCGCATTAAAACCTTTCACTGGGACGTAACCATTTCCATGCCAGTGGCTATACGATAAAGTGTAGTATATTATAGTATAATTTACTGCTTGCAAATAAATACTGGGTGGAGGTCTGTTATTGTTAACTTTGTTGAGATGTTGGCAAAACAAATACACGCCGGTTAAAAGACTCTGAAACGGATCGAATGATGACAAAGACGGCGATACTTAAACATCGTTCATACACGAGCATAGTTAAATCGACGTTCATTCAATGGATGGAGTGGAAAAACAAAACAAAAACAAAGGGAAAAGACGTGAGAAATGAAAAAATACCATACCAGATAATCCATGTATCTGCTTTGTTAGTAGTTAAGCGTAGCCGTTTTCTTCCAAATAGATAAGTCGTAAAGGCAGATTCGCTTCTTGCTTGAGTATTTTGTGTATGATGGATGCATTCAAAACACTGTATTGTCAGCACGGTGCTTTGTATTCCCCGCCTTTTCACACAAAACAGAATCGATATTATAATTCCTTGAGCTGCTGGCTGCTATGGCTGAAAGCTTGGTCGTGCAGCCAAATGTTAACGTAGCGGTCTTTAGATCTTCTTAAAATTGAAAGTCCAAAACCTCAGGACGGTACCCTATCTGCCGCCCCTTTGGTCACACAGTAAGTGGCGCGTTTGGCTTTTTTACAAAATGCAGTGTTACAGGAACTGTAGATCTTCGCTTTTCTTTTGCGTGGGGGAGTCATCTGATCAAGAGAGGAGGCACGCAGCGGTGCACGCCTCTATCAGCTGTGAAGCCGCGTCCTGCGCTCCTCCCTGTCATGTGACAATGGTCTTTCTTTTGTATTTTTTCTCTTTCCTTTCTCGTTTCGCCGGCGCTGTACTTTTACTTTAACAGGGCATTTTTCGAGATGCTTAGGTTAAAGTTTTACAAAATATCTTGCCTAACGCCTTATTTTATGAACTACACGATGTTAGAGATCAGTTTACTTGTGATCAGCAGACTGGCCGTTAAATTATTTTAAATTCGTACCATCATATATGCATTCAGATGCATTTAAAATGACACAATGTGATAAAATACAAGTAAATTTGGCATTAAATGATGCCGTGATGTGTCCTTTAGATCCATGGTACAAACATACATACAGTATTCTATGTGTGGTTTAGTGGGTGAAGATGCTGTGTTTGAGATTGGAATGTCATCTGTTTAAATCCCAGGGTTGGTATAGTGATTTCAGCATTGGGCCCCTTTTAAAATGGATATTGTGAACCAAATTATTTTACTTAGTAGGATTTTAAATTAGAGCTTGGAGGAATTCTCCCTGGGTGTTATATTGGAGGTTATATTGGGTTTGTTTTGATTGCAGGTATCTTGTTTGCTGATTTTGCTGATCTGGTTTTCTAGTTGTTGAACTCAGCTGCTGGTGATAAAGACTGCTACCCTCAGCCGTGTGCACTTAGCCAAGATTGTTATTAGGAAAACAACTGCACCTTGTTGCACAAGAACCAGTGAGTCTATCCATGTAAATCCACTAAGGAAGCCTCAGCTAAGTGTCTCCTTGTTCTCACTACATGTTTCCTGTGCTTCCAGTACATATCTCAATCTACTCTCTACATCTCCAGCCTATGCTGGTTCCAGGGACCCTGAGACCCCCGGCCTTTTTTATGACTTGACTCACAGTGGAGGATGACCTGTTGAACACTGGGGCACCGTCACCCCTCTTGCCTCTGTGGAGCCTCAACTGAGGGTACCCCTCCTCGATGCCAGCATGTATAAGAATGTGAGAAATGTCTTGAGTGGTAGTGTCCTTATTACCAGTCCAGCAGGGAAGTGACCTAATACTGTTGGGGAAGTCCCTGACCTGCCAGGTGTCCTGATGCTACAGAGGGATCGGCTGTTGTTTGAGGCCTTGTGACCCGGAAGGTGAGCCCCCCCTCCATGCCTGCCAAACTGAATTCTGACCTTTTTCAGCAAATGACAAGTGCCGATTCCTTTGCCAATAACCAACTAAGTTAAGCTCCGTTAGAGAGAGGCCTGATGTCAGTTCTGAGAGTTCTGCCCTGGCTTTCAAATCCCCATTCTGAATACCTCCTGCAAGTTCTTGGCCAGCTTTCATTGACCTTACACCATCATCAAACATTAGTCCAGTGAACTATCAGGTCTGGCAACCCTGCTGTTGTTCCATCGAAAAGATGTATAACATCAGTCTGCCAAAGCAGTGGCTCAAACCATGGCCCCTCCTATTCACAATCAGCATGGGGCCCCTGGAACTTGCCCACATTAGCCAGCACCTGCAGGAGATTCTCAATCAGTAAGTGTAGGATGTTCTCCACCCTCCTAGGCCATAAATACCTGCACTGTCAAAAGCACGTGGAGGAGGAAATTGACAAGATGTAGCTAGGAGTGACTAAAGAATAACACAGCCCATGACCCAGTCTCATTGTGGTCATCCTTAAGCCAAATGGAACCCTACGATTTATACCAATGTCATCCATGCCAAGAGCTGGCTGGAGCACCTTAGTTACCTCTGCAAGGTGCTTGACTTCAGCAAATCCCACAAAATGCCATCTAAAACTCACTGAGGCTCACTACCTATGGTTCCTGATCAGACAAGACCTACTCCAACTTCAGTAAGACTTTGGCTTTGAGGTGCTTTCCCCAACCATTAATGGACATTCCTGAGACTGGCCAGGTGTTATTGTTTCTATCCATGCCCCTTCTCAGGCCTAATGTAGAAAGCAAAGCCTGACCATATTCGGTGGACCAACGATGTCGAATTTAACTTCTAGCAGTTGAAAAGTGCCCTTACCACTGAAATGGTTCTCCACACCCCTGAAAGTTAATTATAATAATTATCATACCATTTACAGGCAAGGAATTGGCCTGTGCTGCCTTTCCAACTCTACACAGGTGCCTCTGAGGTTAATTTGGGAGCCATTCTTTCTTGGAACTTTCAGGGCAAGGAACATCCTGTGTTGTACGTCTCCTGAAAACTCACCCCTGCCACCATTATGTAGCTGTAGAGTGGAAGGCCCTGGGCATCAAATGGGTCATCCATGAGTTGAGGTATCACCATCGAACATCCCTTATCACAGACCACACATCCGTGCGGGGGATGGCCAGGACCATGGACACTAACAACCTGCTGGTTCATCAGCTAACAAGAACATGATTTTTCAGTGCAGCGCCACACAGGGTCACCCTATAGGAACAGGGATGGCATTTCCTACATGTACTGCCTGTGGGCTACCACTGCAGATGCCCCTCTGTCCATCCCCCCTCACTTCCACTGAACCACGTGGCTCCTGCAGTCTGTTGGCCTTCATGCAAACCAGTACCAGTATGGCACATAGAAAGAATTATCATAATTTTTTTATTACCATCACCAATATGGCCATTTGGTTTCTTTTCCATTATTCCTTGCTCATCAGCCTGTCAAACAACATTTAATTTTGTTACATGAACACTATTGACCCATTCATCCTGTCCCAATGTCTGCAGCTCTCCCCCTGAAATGTACCCCCTCCTCCTCTGAAAATTTTGCTTCCATGGTCAACAATTTTCCATGCTGTCTGACACTTTTAGATTCTTTTGCCTCCCTGAAGACCAAACTTTCCTTTGCTACCCCAGGCCCCTGATACACTCCTAAACTTTGCAAACAGAAAGGTCGTACACTTGAGTGACTCAAGAAAACCCACCGTGCTGAGGTCTACAAAGAACACATGGTTTGCTATAAGGATGCTTGATACACTACTAAATCTGTCTTCTACTCCCATCCCTGGGCAGCCACCAACACACCACAGGGCCAATTTAGACTCACCAGTCAACCTATCCTGCACGCTTTTGGACTGTGGGAGGAAACCGGAGCCCCCAGCGAAAACCCACATGAACACAGGGAGAGCATGCAAACTCCACACAGAAAGGACCCAGGACCGAACCCAGGACCTTCTTGCTGTAAGGCAGCAGCACTAACCACTGCGTCACCGCACTACCCTACTCCTCTGTCATAAACAGCAATAATAGGAACCCACATTTTCTAATGTTAAGCGACTATGCAAAGCCATAGCTTTGCTTTACAAGAAATCTGTAATTCTTTCCTTGAATTTTTTGAATCCAAAATTTCTGCCATCTATGAATCTCTTGACTCAAGCCACTCAAATGCAGATTCAGTATTGTGGTTTTCTCCCAAGCTCCCAGCTCCAAGTAGCTGTTTAAATAACTTCTCCCTCTCCTCACCACCTTATTCAATCTATCCCTAGCTCATGGTGAAGTTTCCATTGTTTTCAAATTAGTGGCTGTTACCCCCATTCTTAAAAAGTCTGGTCTGGACCCAACTAACTTTGGAAACTACTGCCCAATCAGCTATCATGCGTGGTGTCCCCCAGGGCTCTGTCCTAGGGCCACTGCTTCCTAAGCCAGATCATTCAACTGCTTCAACCTAAATTTTCACCTTTACGTTAATGACACCCAGAGCTACTTCAGTACCAGCTCCATAAACAGTTGGCTACCTCTGCAGATGCCCCATATCAAATCATGTTATGGATGGGGCACAATTTTCTCAAGCTTAATGATGATAAGATGGAATTAATAATCATCCAGTCAAAATCCATACTTAAAGTTAGGCTATGGACCCTCCAATTGGACCACACCACCATCTCTGCTTCTTCTCTGGTTTGCAGCCTTGGTGTTACATTTGACGCATATATACATTCCGTAGTGAAAACAGCATTCTTCCATCTCCACAACATCGGCTGGCTTAGGCCCTGCCTCTCAAACTCTTCTGTTGAGTCTCTCATTCATGCCTTTATCTCTAGCCATCTTGACTACTGCAAACTCACTACTTGCTGCTATCACTGTTAAATCTCTCAAACTCCAGATAATCCAGAGATCTGCTACCTGCCTCCTCACCCACACTCACTCCTACCAACACATCACACCCATACTTCAGAGTCTTCACCGGCTCCCCGTAAAAGAACACATACACTTTAAAGTACTTCTAACATTGGAAACTATTAATAATCAAGCCATTTCTCTGGTTTCCTTCTCCCCTATACTAGCCTCCCCTCAGCCTTAGATCATCCTCTTCTGGCTTCCTCTTCATGCCCTCATCCAAACTCAACAGCTTTGGTGACCATTTAATCCCTTGGCTTTAGAACTACCTCCCTTCTGCCATTCGTCAGACAAAGTTAAATACAGTCACCAATTTCAAAACCAAACTGAAAGGTATACTCGAGCCTATAAGATTCCCTATCCATAAAGTCTGTGTGTGTGTCTGTTGCATGCTGGTCCGTGGGCCAATGGATAAACTTCAGGCACTCACAAGACAGGATAGGATGCATGTGCTTTACTGTGCATAAAATCCCCCAACGAAGTACCAATGGGCCCAAAACATCCATCCATCCATCCATCCATTGTCTACCGCTGTTCCGGGTCGGGTCGCGGGGGCAGCAGTCTAAGCAGGGAAACCCAGACT
>JAODLD010000124.1:12315663-12355930 GCA_026781065.1 Mormyrops boulengeri
TAAATTTTTAGAGCTGGAAACTGGTAGTTTCACACAGTCATCCCTTCACCATAATCCATAAAAGATTAAATAAATTTAAGATTTGAAATCTGAAAACGGTATCCATGGGCCTTATTCTTATATAAATTTGACTGCTACGTTGAATGAACATTTCAGAATAAATGTAGCAGGTGTTGAATGATGTATATGTACCTATCTTTACATAGTATCTGTATGTGATGAACAATAAGGACATTATGAATGAATTCAGATAAAGATAAAGTAACAATCTTGATTTCTACAGGTTTAACTGAATGATATTGTATCTAATTTTGCTTGCAGCTGGTAGCTGCCTGGTTATTGTGAGTTTGAATACCTGCACAGCTTTCATCTATGCTTCGCTTGAAATTGTAAAGATGGGCTTTGGGACTTCAAAGCTGCAATTACTGTGCTATCAGATATTCTTACCAGTACCCATAGGTTCTGTTCTCTCGATTGTACAGGATATCTACAGCTGTGACCCTCCGTACAGTGGTGTTGTCATGGTGTACTGAAGCTCTGTTTTTAAATGGGGTGAAAAGCTGATTAAGGGCAAGGACTATTAACCTGAAGACTGTTTGTTTGTTTAAATTTTTCAGGCATCTTATTCTCCTGCCCTTGAATAGTGTGCAGAATTTGTATTGCTACAATAAAGTGTTTAGCTCTATGAAAGGATAAAGTATGTAAGTTGCCGCTGAAAAGCTTCAGTTAACTATAGCTAAATGTAAATGTACCGAAATGCGGTACTGGTTTACCATCACATATGTCTGTTGACGTTTCTTTGAGCTACTTTAGTGTGGGTTTCTTTTGCCTTTTATGTTAACATTTATGTTAATGATTTGTTAGTTTTCGACTTTATATAGAAATGAGCTCTGAGTCTTACTTTCTCGTAATTTCCAGTCTGGATCTTGAACTTTGTTATGGAAAGTAGCTAACCCCAAAAATGTATGTTTCTTTATTTTGAAAAAATCCTTCTTGCATTTCTGTTTGTCTCATTGAAATTGAGAATTCTTATTCTCCCCCTGCTACACAGTATAATGTGTGAGGACTTTAGCCTCTCTCCTCTCCTCTCCTCTGCTGTTCAAGACGAGTAGAAACGATTTGGATCCTGCAAATGATTCACGCCCACTTCGCAACACTTCTCACACCGATAAAACCACAATAAGCTGAGCGTGAGTTTGCATGACTCTGTGTGCACCCTAACCTTAGGAGAGACCAGCTAGCAACTAAGCAATAATTATACTATATTCCCTAATTGTTGTTTCTAGATTGCTTTTTTTCAGGTTTTCACCAATATGGGCATTTTGAATTCTCTCCGACCTTGATGACTCTGTACAGAATTGTCTTATTTTGAGATATTGGCTTACTTGGGTTTGAAAAGACATTGATGGACAGGACGTTGTCTGACAAGTATGGGTTAAATGTAGCTACAGTGATGGATGTGCAAAGAGAATTTATTTATTTGTGTGCATATGTAAATAAAAATCACCATATATTCATACAGTTTTTCCAAAACTGTCATAAAACAAGAATCCCACATCAGCCTGAGGAGTGAATACTTCCTTTTTTTAAATCATGTTGTAAAAAAACAGGTACAATATGTTTTTTACTAAACTGTTGCAGAAAAACAATGTTTTATACATTATTATTATTTTTAAATGCTTGTATGTTTCAGTGGAATATTTCCGTTCCCAATCAGATGATTTGTATGAGTCCCTTGAGTTCGCCTTGTGTTTAGCTCCTTGGCTAGGAGGGTGAATGGCCTTGTGTATTTCCATCTCGTGTTTTAAATATGATACACTACCTCACTCATGCCATCCCCTGTTAAGGGGGCCTGTAGCCTTAAGATGTATTGGGCATTAATTTAGACACTTTCCCTTCTCCACAAAAGGCCCACGAGACCAAACCGTGCAAATCGTTATGTAATCTCCCTGATTTTTTTTTTTTTGATCTATTGCACTTTTGGTGAACCTTGGTGTTATGGCTTTATTTTTTGACTGGCTTATTCATCGCTGTAAATGTAGCTATACTACTAGGTTTTAATAATTGGAAATAGACTCCTTGTTTGCTCTTATGTGTTGAGGCAGTTCATGCTATTGCAGGCTCCTAGATGCATTTGCTGATGCACTGCTGCCTCTGTGGAAGTTAAGAGAGGCGGCAGCATGAAGCAAAGTGTGCGTCATGGCTGTGGGAGAAGCGTGGGTGAAGGTGGGGGTCCATGTGAGAAAGAAGGCTGCGGCTTCAAAGCACTTTCTGCAGTTAATTACCTTTCCTAATAACATTGTCTTGACAGCATAAAGTGATGAAACTGAGTCATTTCCTCCTCACTGCTAGGAGTTAGTAAATAAGTTACCGTTAAGCTTATAATTGCTCTTGTATTTGTGGCCACAGGCAGCAAAGTGTTTAAGGATCTGTAAGACAGTGGTCTGCAGCTCAAGTCTCAGAAGGAAATGTTTATCGACTCATTTGCTCTATGAAATCCTTTATTTAGCCTCACATTTTCTGTCGTTTCCTTACCAACCGGGAGGTGAACCTTGGCCACGTTAATGGACCTATATTTGGAGGGAAAATGGGAAGTGACAGTCTACAGTCAGCTATATGATACTTGCTAGATCGCTATGACTATCTTGCATGTGCTCATAATTTGGGCCTTTTAAGAGCTGCTGCTTTAGTTAATCTGACTTCTACATTTCTAACATTTCTTTAACGTTTCAGCCTCTCTGTTTAAAATTCATCCACCAGATTTAGAGAGAAACAACAACAAATATGTTGCTGTAACTTTTTAAAAAAAATACTAGTTATGGAATGGTTGTTTATCAGATTAGAAAATCCTCATAACTAGGGATGCACCGATACCTGATGCTGGTATCAGTGCGACACTGCACTCATATGCTCATACTCACACAAAAAAAAAGATATCAAGAACTGATACTACTTAATTGCAACATTGCATTAAAACTCAAAGCCTTGGCATTGGCTTTTTTTTGCTGCCCAATCAGATTTTGGCATCTAGCAAGAGATTTGTCAACTGGAAACATTTGAGAAGGACACATGCAGAGTTCACTGGCATTGGCAAACTAGTGAGTATAAATGGAGGATGTCATTTTAAGATATTTTAAGATACGGGACGATGACAGAAGTGAAGCAGACTGTAAGCTGTGTTTTGCTAAAGTGTCCAGAGCAGGAAGGGACAAGCACGTCATTTAACACAAGTAATTTGATCAAACATCTAAAGATGCACCGTAGTGCAGAGAACATGGAGTTTTGCTAATGCTAGCAAAGAAAGACCGTGACGACAAACTTTAGTGCAAATTATCAAGAAGCAAGAGAAAATGAAACTGAAGCAGTAGTTATTTAATGTTAGATTCAAGTTATTGATTGTTGGATATAACTAACGCGTCAGATTCAATGACCAATATAAGTACACCTTGGTGTACACTTTCTTCTCCTACAAAAAGAAAAAAAAAACGATTGCTACCAAGCGGACCAATCAGAGTTCTTGCGTTCTGCATCACACAACGTGTAGTTACATTTCTGGGGAACTGCGTGTCAGGCTATGGGTGGGGTACACAGCTACGTCATACTTAAGGTGATGATTCGATGCAGAAGTATAAATCAGCCTTTACAGTCAAGGTTTTGTTCCTCTGCAAAGACCTTTCAAGCTGAGAATTGTGACTCCTGATTATAAATGATTGAGTTGAACTCAGGTTTCAAGTAAGGTAAATAATTCATTATATTTATATATTTATTATTATTTGTGTGTGTGTGTAATGATAAATGTAATACATGCATACATATGTGTGTGTGTGTGTGTATGTATGATATAATATGCACACATATACACATAATGCATGTGTTTACATTTTGATTTACAAAGTTAGGAAAGATTTGTTTAAGGTTTAAGTTAAGCCTGATGGTGCCTTACATATAAAACAATGATCACCGTCTCACAGTGTGGCAAAAGCCTACAACTTATTAAACACTGGTATTGGATTGGTACTCAATATTGGCTGACACCCAAAGCCCAGGTGACTGTATCAGGGCAGAAAAAGTGGGATCATTGCATCCTCACTCATAACCCAGGGAACAGTGTGGATGACATGACAGCAGCCATTCTGCATCAGTACACTCACCACACAGTAGCTAAGGTGATGAAACGGCAGGAGAGAATTCATTATTTCATATAGGGAATGATTAGGAGGCCAGATTTGAAAGGGGAACAGTGGGCAATTTTAGCCAGGGAAATTTGAAATGAATTTCGAACTAACACAATTTGTTAAGCAGATTAGTAGAGTGCCTGAAATATTAATGAAATGCATTTTGTGATGTTTATTGAGTTTGGTTAGTGGAGCACATCACATAATGCTGTTTTGGTATACTGTGGTTTGGTATACTTCAGTGTGCTATGCACTGTGACGGAGCAAGTCTCATAATACTGTTTTGGTATACTTCAGTGTGATATGCACTGTAACGGCGCGCACCACATAATACTGTTTTGGTATACTTCAGTGTGATATGCACTGAAGTGGCGGTGAAGAAAGGAACACTCAGCAATCAATGTCTTTTCAAAGAGGAGATCTTGTGGATATAAGAGGTAAAAAGACGTCGGTGGTTTGCCGATTAAAGTCTGACACATTTATTAAACATGAGGATATGCCAATATGCATAGTACCGAAAAGCTGGTGTCCAGCCAAATGCTTTGCCTGTTATCTGAAGCCCTGGTGATTATTGTGCATGCGCGATATATCAATATGATATTGCCCAGTCCTACCTGTATCTTTAAGACTTTTTATATTACGGTACAGTTTGTCATCTTGTGCAGTCCATCTGTAACCATATTTTTTCACTCTACACTTAGATATCTATTTGGGCCTTTAATGTTAGCTTGAGGCAAGATGGAGCCGCATTGTTCTTCCAAGGGTATTTTTTTTTGTCCAGCTACATTAAAAAGCTACATTAATACGCCCAGCACAAGAGACCCCTATTAAAGATATGAAGGCCTGGAGTACAATGCAGGTGGGGCAAATGAGGCAAAGCATCCTTGTCAACAGGGAAGGTGTGGAATGAAGTGCAATGACGGGTAAAAGCAAGTTGGATTAGAATTTTTGCATTGGGTGGAGTTAGGAGCATAGAGCCCAGACCGATTATAACAAAGGAATGACAGAACATTTTTATTACTTAGCACATGTGACGTAGGAGTGAGACCGATAATGACAAGCATACAGCTGTCAAGCATACAACCTGGGTATAAGTGCTACTAGGCTGGGCTTCAGTGAGCGAATGTGTAACAAGCTAGCAATGGAGTAAGAGTTAAACAATGCATTGCTTAATATTCTAAGAACCTAAGGTCAGAAGAGCCATGATTCAAATTCCTACTAGACAAATGCAAAATACAGAAGCATCGACTGTTGCCAGGAGACCACAATTAAGGGATAGCAATTGAAGATGGAGTAGGTCAGTGGTTGGACGAGTTAGTTGGTTTTGAGGAAAAGATCTGAAGTCTTCAGTTGTGCATCTTTAAGAGGTGAGCCTGTGGCTGAAGGTGCTTCTCCGCTGTTCCAGTTCTCTGTTGAATGGGCCTCATAATTATAGAGAACAGTTTAGACACCATTCTTCCCTCCACCACTGTTTCCAAGTTAAGTCAGTCAGCGCATCGGCTGTCTAAAAAAGCTTTTGTTTAGTCTCTCGTCTTTTTTTTCCATACTTTCTGTGCCCTCAGGTAACCCTTTTAATGAAACCCAGCTGATCCTTGTTAGCACTGGTGTCTTGTTAGGGTTATTTTGTGGCCAATTTGGGGGGTTCATGTTGAAAGAGGTGGTGTGCTAGCAGGAAGTTGCCTCAGGGTAGTGGATGTGTGGCTTTTCTTTTATGCTTATCAATGTGTTTTGGTTCAGTCTGCATCTAGTCTCCATTTTGCACATAGATTTTTCTCTTTTAGTGTAGCCTTTCGTTTGCTTAGCCTTCACTGTGTCGTGGGTTTGTCTTGCCCTCTGGCAGCCCTTCGCTCAGTAATGTTCCATAGCTCCTTATCAGAAGCCAGTCAAAGCGTCAGAGACGTCAAAGCATCTGGCACCAGGGAAGCTGGTGATGAAGGCCACTGGCTTTTGTTTTATTTTGTTATTATTGTTTTAAACTTAAAGATGTGTGTCCTGGAAGGACCAAAATCCTTAAATGTGCCCTACTGTGTTACCTAATAAATCGTGTCAATTTGAAATTAATTAGCAGAGGTGCTTTTAAGAGGGTAAATGAAATTACATGGGTTTTTTTGTACCACACCAGTCAGTGGTACAGATGACTTGGCCTGCATTTATAGCGTCAGGGTAATAGTTAGTTGTATGTGAATTTGCAGGGGCTTGAGGCATTTGGAGAAACGGCAGTGGGAGGAGACTTGTATCCTGGAGGGTGGTAAAAATGCACAGACACCTCTTACGTGGAATGCCACTCCTGTTTTCTGGCACTTGTGTCTCCCCAGTGTGTTGTATTTGGCTTCCGTTCTTGACAAAAAACAGAGATTCCTGTAGTGTAGCAGTGTTGCAGTTAAATAAGGCTGAAACTCAGGGATTGCTGTCTTTGTAGCCAAGGGTACGATCATTGGTTATTTTGGTACAACTTAAATCTAAAATTGATCTTGTAGGTGAGATATACTGTGGAACGTGAATGTGTACCGTCCTTGTTCTGGGACCGTGTACTGCAGTGTATTTTGGGTATATGTGGTATACTGACTAATGCAAGGAGGCTAAATGAGGGAAGAGATGCAATGTAATCTGTAACTTGAGCACACAAATCTCATTGTGTCCCTCGTACTGGACTTCGAATATGAATAAACTGTGCCGTCGCCAAGGATGCTGGACTTAACTGTCATGCAGAAGAATGCTTTTATGTTTCTGAGTCTTGGAGTAGTCGCTAATTATCTTTGTTGCCATGTCATTTTGCTGTCACTGTGGAACGGAATTTAAAGCAAATTATGAAGGCAAGTAACGATTTCCGGTTTTCGTGATTGCATAATTGAATGTCGATTAAAAAGACCTTGAAAGGAGGAAATCCAATCAGCTGAGTTCCTTATAACTAGGGCTGAACCATTTATCGATTTCAAATCGAATCTGAAACAACGCGATTAGCAAGTCGCAAAGGCTGCGATTTAGGATATGCATTATGCAGCACATCTGACCAAGGGTTTAAAAGTGTTCTGAGAGTAGTATAACAATTCATGCTGTCCTCCTTGTGTACCAGTCATGCTCAAGTGGCCCAAGGCATCTGTATGCCCATGAACAACAAACACGTGAAATCCAAAGAAAACGTTATATTCGTGGTGTGAAAAAATATTGATTCCGCTGCTTACCTACTTATTTCATAGTCAGAGCTTGTTCACAGAAAGGTCCTATTATTAGGGGTCCTAACAATGTTGGCTGCAGGATCCGTGTTTGTTTTTCGTACAGGAATTTTTGTTTTTATTATTACTTTATTTAATTTTACACTGTCAGTTTTTTTTCTTATGTTTGCTTGATCTCTGCTAATTAAAATAATAATAATAAATACATGTTGGATGCAATTCATGTCTTTAAAGGGACTCGCATTATATTCAAGAGAAGCCCGATGTTCCTATGGCCAATGTCTGCAAAACTAGGCAACTCCCAGCCGAACAGCCTGGATGGATAGATGGCAATAAAGCCCCTCTAAAACATATCTTTCTCAGTTTTGGGGTGAACTGCCTCGTTAAGTTCTCATCCTTGCATTAGAATACACACCAGTTAATATTTTGATGGTATCTTATGTGGTTATGCTGCGTCATAAGTTTTAAATGTACTACACACTGAACATTGAACTGAAGCTTGACTTAAAAAAATTATATCACAAATCAAATCTGTCGCAATATTTAATTGCTAATAGGATTCGGTTTTTTTCCCCCAAATTGTTCAGCCTATTAATCTATTGTCATAGTTTTGTGTGTGTGTGTGTGTGTGTGTGTGTGTGTGTGTGTTTTCTTTTGGTGCTGTCTGAATATATTTGTTTGGACAGATGAAAATGTTCTTCAGAATTGACCTCAATTCTGTTTTCAGATATTAGAAAAATCATGAAGTCAGGTTTTTTGGGATAGGAAAAACTTTATTGGTCCCTGGAGGAAATTCTTGACGTGTATACTTGTTCTGTATATGCACAAATGCATATGCCAAAAATATCACTTTAACCAAGAAGTTTGTTAATTAGCCTGTGAATCATATATTATTTGACCTTTTAAAGCTACAGGTGAGTGAGTTCTGCTTTTTAATCTTCCATTGGTTGGTTGAAAAGCTGGAATTTATTCACAAGACGGGAAGCTTGTGCTGAACAATGTCTTCCCTGGTTCCATATTTGCATTGAAGAATGCGCTGCTAATTGCTGTTCCTCCGTATGTCGATGACTGCAGGCTTAATTACTTGTTTCTGGCTTCAAAAATCCTACGCCACTAGTCAGGTGTCATTAACTGCTTATCATTCCTGCCGTTTAAGTTTGTGGCTCAGCCTTTTCTGGAATGCAATTAAGATGAATAATTTTCCCCTAGAGGTGTGCCTGCATGCACATCCAACCAAAACATGCTGGACAGGTTAATTAACGTTCCTTTAAGTGAGATTGACCGTGTGGAGTGAAGGTGCGGTAGCCTGTTTGTGAAAAGACTTTTGGAATTCACTTATGTAATGGCACATATTGCCCAACTTTCTTTCTTTTCATATCTTAAAGTCTTGTCTTAAAATAGTACTTTTAAGAGCTTCAAATTACGAAATGGCTTCTATTTTATTTTTATAAGCTTTCATGGTGCTTGATTAATTTTCCTGTCATGAAGTAGCAGGCAGATGAGAAATATACTTTAGTTGTTTTAAATGAATAAGTAATGATTTTTCTCCAAGCTGACAACATTGGGCCCTTGAGCTGTTGGGAGAGGTTGGAATAGTGCAAATCCTTCTCTCACAGAGATGAAGTCATGCAGCTGTTGAATGATATCACTTGTTTCATGCCAGTACCAAAAGTGTGTAAATTCTTCTTCCATGGGAAACTTCCTCCAGTTGTCCAAAGTAATTTATGCTCTTTTTTTATTATTATATATTTTTTCTATAGACCTATTCAGCTGTAGCCAGGGGATGTTATGCAGACTGAATCCAGCAAACACAAATCCTTCTCCTTTCCTGTTTAGGTTTTTGTTCGTCGTTTTTACTTGGAAGAACATTCAGGAGGGTACAATATGTGTTTTTTTTCTTTTTTTAAATAATATGTTGTATCACACTGTTTTAATTTAATTTATGATGTTTGTTATAGTTAAATGTTGTGCTGGTTCACAGGATGTGAAACATGTACAAGAAGCGTTTTTTTTTTTTTACCCCTTCGCCCACCAAACGATTTCCAACTGAGATAGATAAAAAGAGAAAAAACAGTCTGTTCTTGAACCAGGCAGTAAGTGTCCTTCTCCATTTTGATGTGTGTGAGAGCAAAGGTCAGGTGCGTTCATGCCCATTTGCCAACCGGAAGAGTACCCTCACAGTGGCTAAACCGTGCTCTCTGTCTCAACACAGGAGCCCTGACCAAAGTCAAGGAGAGCCAGAAGCACGTGGACGAGGGCAAGATGGAGGGATCGAGCGCAGAGGGCATCTGCGAGCGCTGTAACATCATCTCGTTCGCCACACTGGCTGAGATCCACCATTTCCATCAGATCCGCGTGCGAGACTTCAAGGCACAGATGCAGCACTTCCTCCGTGAGCAGATTGGCTTCTTCCAGAAGATCACCACCAAGCTTGAGGAGGCCTTGCAGAAGTATGACAATGCCTAGTGCGGTGTTGGCGAGGGGGCACCTGCCTCTCGCTCCCTTATACGGAATTAGCAGGCACTGCCTTAGCACCACTGGCCGGACTGGGCCTGTCCCTCGGCCATGACTGCCTCTCTTTCACATGCTCAGATCCACTGCATTCATCTTTGACGGCTGTTGATCTGAGGGGGCAGGAATTTTTTATTTTATTTTTTTAAACTTTGCCCGGGAATGTATTTTTCGGGGCGATTAGTTTATGCATTTTTGAAGGCTAACAAGACCCTGTGTTGGCATCAGTGCTATTGCAGCGGTGAGCTTAAGATGTGTTTAACATAGTCCAGACATTTAACAAGAAAAAAAAGTAGCTTACATGATGATAGCAAGTTATATCATTGCTTATACTATCAGTGTAAGTTTTAACTTTTAATTAGTTAACACTTATGTTTAACCATATTATTGAGAAAATAGGTTTTTTTAATTTCGTAATAAGCCTCCTAAGGATACTCAGAATAAGTTGTCTCGATTTACATGTAGCGCTGTCGACTGGCCTTCTGTGACTGCCTCGGATGCGTCTTTGGCATGGTTGCAATCTCTGTCTTCACAAACAAGAAACAAAATGTTTACAACTACCAAGCAAGCAGCTATTGCCACAGCCTGTGCCTTCCGCTGGTTTCCCTGGTATCCTTTCATGCCTTGCATATTTGCAGATTTGTGGACTGTTTTTTTTTTTAATCTCTTATTGTTGCATTAGAATGAACAATGACGGTGGCTTTCCAGCTGTGTGAGTTTCCTTGGGGAATGAGAGCGCTTTTTTTTGTTTGTTTGTTTGTTTGTTTTGTTTTTTGTCCTTCTGATGCTCTTGTATTTCCTCCTATGAATGTCATGTCTCTGAGAGTCGAGGCTATCGAGATCTCTTGACGGGGTTACTTAAGAGGCAGGTGAAGGATGAAGTCATCAGTATGGGATGTAATCAAGACAAGAAGAGAAGTATTGTTTTAAAAATGAATGTCGTATGAGTCAATATGGGTGTTTCATACAATCGCCAAGCTTTCCAGGCACAAGAAAATCTAACTGGGATTCTTGACTTTTTGTAGGGAAGCATTTCAGTAGCCCAAATATGGTCAAGCACCTTATTGGCCAGGTCTGGATTGTATTTAGCGAATCCTTTTCTTCTATAATTTGCAGTATTGGACATTTATGTTGTCCGATTCATTACAACAACGTCTTGTAGGGACAGTTTGGTTTTTTCAAATGTTGAAATTGAGGAAAAGAAACAAATGCTAAAGTTGCCTCGATATTCTTGTTGCTAAAGTATCAGCTACCTGACTTTTTGAAAGGTATTTATATTACCTTTAGGTGTTGTTCACTAACCAAAAAGTTCTTTGCTCCGTTCACTGTTATTCTTTCAGTTCATCCCAGTTATCATGTTGGCATTGGACCATTTGAATCACAACTTAATATCCACTGTTTGAATGACTGTGCAAAATAAAAACTGGTTTGAAATACCTGAAATAGTCTTGTATGAGGTAACTGCACCAAACCCAAGTGAACAAATGTTAATATATAGAGTAAACAATTATAAATCCGATTAGTACCAGATTTGTACTGTTTAATGTAGGGTGGTACGTAGGTGCTTATCATTCTTAATAAACGGGCAAAAAAAAACATGTAGCGTGTGGATTTGGCTGAAGCTTGGGCATTCCTGTAGAGAGCTGCTGAAGCCCATTGTGGGAAGGAGGCCGGATCTTGGTGTGTTAGTGAGCCCAGGGGACGAGGGATGTTTGCTGATGTCCGGGGCCTGGCCAGGCTCGGTCAGCCACAGCAGGAGATGTGGCGTTTCCTGTCCGGCTGAAGCAGCACCCTCAGGCTCACCCTCTATGGTGATAAATTAATGTGGAAAGGCAGCCGTGTTGCTGCTGTTGGCTCTCTAAGTGGCCCCCTGGGGGAGGGATGAACCAGGGTAAAGGCTGCCGGCACTGGGGGCTGCCTGCCTGCATGTTCTGTCTTCCTGTAGATAAAGCAGGGGGCCAGAATCAGAATTTATACCCCTGTGGACCTCTATGTATTCTCTAACCTACATCTTCACCTTTCACTCACCCTCCAATTTGCATTGTTTCTCAGGGTAATTCTTATTCCTTTTTCTCCTTTCTTTCGTTTACCATTGATAAAATGTAAGTGACATTGATTTTTCTTTTTTGTTTTGTTTTTCTGCCCCCCCGCCCAAAATATAGTCTTCTGCATTATCCTGCAAATGTGGTTTACAAGTTTCTCTCTGCAGTGTTGCTGGGCTGCACAGATACTGAACTATGGGGAAAAAACCATACAATATAAATGCATCAACTGGGCATAGCCTGTATATTGTTTTGTATCGGTTTCCTCCTTCCACTGTAAATGTTAACATTAGTGGCCTCTGGTTTGCCTATCACAAGATATTTCTTGGTTTTGCTTGTTTCAGCCACCATGTTGCATGTCTGCCCCCCCTCCCCCCATCTTGCATTCCATAACAACATTCCTGCCTGGTTCCCCATTCAGGCACTTTCAGACAGTCTGGCAAGGAGGGCTATTACTCTCCCCTCACTGGCCTGCACTGGTTGACGTATCAGCCTGCTAAGTTTATCAGTCGCCTAATACCCAAACCATTTGCATCTCAAAGCGCTATAAGGCCTCTGGACTGACTGCCTGAATATAGTGCATTTTTCATACCTATACATATAGTACAGGGCTTAGGGATTTTCTTGCATACATAAGTGCATAAAGGAAATGTATGAAAAGCGTATAATAGACACTTTTTCATGGTCCCTCCCATAGCAAAGCAGGGCTCTTTGGGTCACCCACAGCAGATGGTGAAGCCCACCAGCACATATTGTGGTAATGGACGCCTCAGGATCTGCCTGCTCCACTTCCTTTTGCATGCAATTTTCATTTCTTTATTAGGTTAAAATCCAGTTCATCGCCACTCTGACTCACTCGACTCACCAAGACGTGTTTTGCAGTTACACCCTTACCGTCTTTCATATGGTAAACTTGAATCACCTGATAGATGGCTCACTATATTCATAGCGAGTAGCCTGCCTCATTTACAAGTACCTGAATGGAAAATCTGATGGAATTAGGCTTTTCTTTTTTCATACATTTTTCACTCTTAATAGACTTGAGAAATTAGTCATTCTCATGTTTCTGTTTGTGAGATCTAAAAGTTGGCCGTGTGAATCCTCACTGCACACTTCTCTAAAAACACTTATTCCCAGACAAGGTCACAGTGAGCAGGAGACAATGTCGAAGGCCACTAACCCCCCCTAATAAGTACTGCCTAGGTGTTACTTGACAACGCACAACCACATACACACACCACTTAATGGTGAATGGGCCATAAGCGGGAATTATCGCTCGCATGTGGAAGGCCTAAAAAAACCTGTGAAACTCCAGCTGCAAGTGATGATGCGTGAATCACAAACACGACCTCAGACCCTGTCACAGTGCTCACAGTGAGGTTAAAAATGTACATTAATTTCTCTCTTCGGTTGCTTGTGTTTCGTGGTTTGTAACCCTGCCCAGAGCCGACAGCAATGCCCCTTCTAATATTACCGGTTGAATAATTTAAAAAGTTTCAGTATTTTGTGGCGGTAAATATCTTTATAGTACTTTACTCATTATATGCTTATTATAGTGTGCATTCTTCAGGTAACAGAGAAAGATATTGACTAAATGAATGAGATTTTTTGCTTTTTAATAACAAGATGCACATGCGTCTTCTGTAGGAGTTACAGATTTGACTTCTCACCAATTTGACATTTAATATGTAAAAGTTTGAGTAATTATACGTCTTTTTTTAAATGAAGTTTTGTTTTGCATGTGGTAAGAATTTTAATGTGCTACGTAGCTGGAGGCCTTAACATCATCCCTTTTTTGCAAACAGAGGAGTAGATGAAACCGGGACTGTGCCGTGAACCTCGTGACGTGCCGCTATTAACAACAAAGTTAAATAAAAGGCCGCGGGGTCTGGCAGAGGGGCTGGACCACAGGACACACTGAGCCTGAGAATGTGCATCTGAAACGTATTAGTGAAAATACATTCCAGAGCCCTCCGCAGCTGCAGTGAGACAGCAGGCGGCCCCGACGTCCCCGGCACAGGCTGGAAACAGGCAGTCGCACCCAAAGGGACGTGGCAAACTATCTGGAAACATGGAAAATAGAGCACAATACAAACACCACCACACTTCAAAACTGAATGAAACTAGCCTTGGAATTACCAAAAATATTTATACAATTAGAATACGTCATGCAAATACAAATACATCAGTAATGATGATTTCTCCATTTATAATTATGCTTTATGAAATTATATCTGCCGATATTTGCTAAGTTAACTACCAATACTGAGTTTGGGATTGTTGCTGAAACGCAATGATGTGGCCCGACTTTTCGAGGCTTCTCCGATGTCCTGTGGTTTTATGCGTTATGCTGTAGCGAGGGTCATTGGTTTGAAAAGACAGAACTTTGCTGTGAAATTGAAACCAAATGGGAATTAGGTGTGTCAGGCTATGCCTCTGTGTTTCCATCATCTGGAAAACATGTGGCTGGGGCTCAGATGGCCAAAAGCCGAGGCAGAGCTCAGCTTGTGCCGGTCCGGACTTCCCCATGGACCCGGAAATCAGAAGGAAAAGAGGTCGGAGTGGCGCATAAATAAACAGGAAGCCGGGCACTGTGAGTCACTGCAGCGAAACGTTCTGGGCGCTGTGCTTTTTCGTTTTTCTTTTTTTTTTTTTGGGAAAGGGTCAGCATGTTTCAGGAGTCGAAAGTGCTGATGCGACATACGAATCGCTCGCTTGCGGTGGGACTGAGCTCAGAGCCAGAGGGGCCCGAGGAACGATATCCTGTAAAGCACTCATTCTTCCTCCAGCACTGTCTGCCAAGCAGCCATCTGACCTGAACATAAAGGTCTTCATTCTGCTGGCCCTACACCCCCATGGTTACATGCTCTATTCTTCAGCCTGACACTCATGCTTAAGCACAGCTGACCATCCTAAAGACCCGCCTGCCATATAAAACTGTTTCCTCCCATCACTGATGCTTTTGTTGGTTCTTATTTCCTGTTTGACACAGATTATCAAAAAAGGACTAAAGGTGAATTCAGTTTGAATAATTTATAATGATTTATAGTAAATATAATAAATCAGCAGTAATTATTGATGAGGGGATGAACTCTTTCAAGCAGCCTGTATTGCTTTTTAAAGTTTATATCTCCATATGCATTAGCCATGCATGTTCTCATGTCAGCTGGTATATTACTAATAGCATAATCAACTATGAATGTGGGTATTTTAAAGTTCCAATACATGTTCCAGCTGCTTATCCTGGGCAAGGTTATGGGGGAGGGGGAGCTGAAGCCAATGTCAGGGCACAAGGGGGGAGTGCATCATATGGCAATGCATACACACAACATTGGGCGGGATTTGAACCCTCAACCCTGGAGGTGTGCGTCTACCATCCCACCCAACTCATCTTTTAGTAATTTAATTAACTTGATAATCAACTTGTAGATTAGATATCGGCCTTCATAATTTTGAAATGTAGTATTGTTTTATTTTTAATTTTCATCATACTAGTTGATGCACTTCACTATGGAATTCAGCTTGGGGGGGCGATGCTTTGCCTGTCAGAGGATGGTTAGCTGTTATTTCAGCTGCTGTTTCTATTCGTTTACTTTTACACTGGATCTGTAATGGACCTTTAATCTTTGTCCAAATGTGCAGGCTAAGGATTCAAGTGGTTAGAATAGTATCCTCCCTTTATTCTTAGCTGCTTAAAAATCCACATCCATTTTGAATTTCAGTGTTCAACCTAATAATATATCACTGATCTAACCTATGTGGCAGAGGTCCAGATTCAGAATATAGTTTTAAGTACCTTTGTTCTGGGAGGAGGAATGTATTTCAGGGGTAACACTGTCATTTATTTGCCAATTTCTGTTGTCTGGTTTTGTTTGTGCTCAACATTCTCCTCCCTCCTGTTATATTTTCCTAAGCACTGAGCCACTGGGTAGCCTTTGATAAATGGCACTGACTTGGCAAACAATACTGGTCAGATCAGGGAGATTCCCCTCCCCCCACAGTGTCCTTCTCAGGTTAGGTTACCACCTTTCATTATTTAGGTTTTTTTGTACCATTGTCTGTACAGCAGCAGACACAGTGCTAGGAAGCACTTTTCCCCCAGAAGTGGCACTAACAATTATCAACAGTTAAGTTTTGTCCAAATTTGTGTCTGTGTTCCTGAGCATTTACGGGAAAAATACATTTGTATTTTCATTACTAAAGCATGTAATAATTCAGTCTATTTTTAAAAACCATTTCAATATTGTGCTAATTTAACATCCTCTCACTGTTGAGAGATTGTTAAATTATAAACCTTCTTGGTTCAGAGCAAAACTATGTCTCCAGTATCAGTAGAAGTGGTTCGGAAACTATTTTTTAGCATAAATAGCTCATCACATTACACCAGATTATGTTTATTTATTTGATACTGCCACACGATCAACAGCCTGTGTTGTAAATCTTGCCTTTTAAATCTATTGCTACTGATGTGTTTACTGGTGGAATTCCTGCAGCTACTGTATATCTTGTAGTGTGTGATCTGTGGCCCCTGTGTCCACTGCTAAGATGAATAATTAAGGACTGCTAAAGTTAGCTTTCTCTTAGCTTCTCTACTCAGATTTCTTTGCTTTTCGTCATTTCATTTAGTTTTTCTCAGCAGGAATTTGTTTTTCTGCTTCGTATGACTACATATAAAGAATTTACCTTATCAGCGTTCTTTAAAAATAATGAGCATTAACCACTAAAGCCATTAAGTCATTTGATAAACCAAGAAACTGGTTTATTACCAAGGTCCTCTGCACATGAAATTAAGTTTCAAATGTAACAAGGAAAGAATCTGTATGGCAGTAGTCATTTTGCGTGAACAAATCATCAAATGATCAGCTTTTTATGTAAAATCTCATATGACCTAAATATGACCTTTTCAGCAGTATCTGTGTGGTTGTTTTTGATTGTACTAGGGCAGGCAAATGATGGCTTTTGTTCCATACATCTCTGTTACAGACCTGGTGTAAATTCAGACAGCTGGTCATATGACCGCTCGTAGGTTACTGCCAGTGAGTTACACGACTCAGAGTCTAGTATACAATATCAGACTTGGAAAAACAAGCAGAAATACAAAAATGAATGTGTTCCCTGTGCTGTAAAACCTGATCATATACAACCTCAATAAGCAGTTGTGATAAATGAGATGTACAATAGGATGTTGGGTCACTGAAGTAAAAAAGCAATAGATGTATTCAAGTGGCAAAATCAGCTTTTCGCTCTGATTATGTAACCTAAAATCGTTGCTTTTATCACGTGCAAACCTTTCCATTTATCTATCAGTACTAGGCCGGGAATGTATACAAGATAGAAAACCAATAGCAGAGCCAGAAATCATATTGTGGGTGGGCTGGCAGAAAATCAGGTGGGCCAGTCCCATGACATTTTAAAATAACACCACAGACTCACACACACACATATACACTTATCAGTTTTTAAATGACCCGTGGCATTACTAAGGCCAAATGCAATGAAAAATCTATTTGCCTCTCAGCAGCACTTTTCCTCCAATTTGGCTAACCACGCACACACATACCTGTCAGACGCAATCATTTCATCATGCTGTATCACTCTCTGTGAACACTGAATGGGGGGCCTGTGCTCCATCTGGGCTACAGGACTGCCTGGGCCCATCCGTGCCACGGTAGCTTTAAACATAAAACCCACAAAAAAGGAAAAACATGCAAGCTTCACAAGAAGAACCTGGGGTTCTACTCGCCATACCACAGCATAATGCGTAAATAATGAACAGTCCCGTGACAAGTAAGACAAAATGCCCTGTGTGCTAAAAAGTAGAATGCATATGTGTAGTGTGAAGCATTGCATTTTGTGATTTCAAAGAGAGCAAATTGAAGAGTTTTATTTATCTATCTAGTAGCTGGCATATGAAACCGTGTCCTTGTGAAGGTAAATAGATGGCGAGACTTGACTAGGAGATTAGTAGGTGTTTCCGTTTGGTAGGACATGATTTCCTAATTGCTCTGCTCTTGGCAGCAATCACATGGACAAGTTCAGACTCTTCCGCTGGGGCTAATTAGCATCTTAGGACATGTTTACACAATATGCATTCATATCATGGCCGAGGATTTCCTTCTCAGAAAGACTCCTGCAGCTACACATCTGCCATTGCCCCTCCGTCCTTTTTTTACAGAGAGGTAGTACCTAATAAAACTAAATAGAGCACATTCTTGCAGCTGAGAACACAGCAGCCCAGCATCGCCGAATGAAGGACTGGGAGCTAAAAAAGAAAATGTGTCTCTTCGTTTACTAGACTTGCACACCCCACTAATTTCTTTAACGTGTGCAGAATTCATTTTGCTTCCTCTATGCTCTAATTATTCAGGATTAAGCCACTTTCCATGTGTTCCAAATAAACCATCTTATAACTTGTTTGTTATAAAATAATTTTCATGTCTGACTGTTGACTGATTAGGCTAAAAGTTTTTAATCAAACATGGTGGAAGCTGTGGCTTTCAGCCCTTTTTCATGTGTGAGTGGTAGGAGGAAATACTTGGCAGAAAGTCTGCTTTGTAGGAGTCGCAGGAATTCTCCGACTCCTTTGTTTTTTTAGACCCTACACAGGAAGCTCACGCCACTAGGCCTCATTAATGCTGTTTCAGAAATGCTGACTGCTTTCCCCAGCAGAGTTTGGCAGGCTCCTCGCTTTATTCACCGTGATTCACTTCACTGTCATTTGCGAAAACCAAAAAGAATGGAGAAAAAAACGGCCACCATGTCTGGGCGTTATTTATACCTTTTGGTTTTCCGAGCAGCAAACACCCGCAGAAAGACAATAGGCTACTAAGACTTTCCCATTGGAAAACTTAAACTGAAACCATAGAATTTTGTTACACACTCATTGTTGAAAACAAAAAAGAATGCAAAAAAAAAAAATCCTGAGTGTCAGCCATACATAAAAAAGAGCGATCCTGTTGGAGCTGGCTTCTTTCAGAGAAGCTTTAATTTTGTTTGACTTCACATTTACAAGTATTTTTCAATATGACATTTCAAGACATGGAGCCTTTGGGGTTTGGGATCGAATTGTATCTGTGCTCTGTATGTGTGGAGTTTGCATGTATTTCCACTGAGTGTGACTGTGTGTATGTATGTAGGTGGCCTGTAGTGGGCCTAAGATACCTGGGTCATGCTCCAGGTGGCCTGTTCAGCAAAAGTGGCTGGAGCCAGGACTTGATTGTTCCAGAATGTTAGAAATATGTGTGAGTCTGTGAGGTTTGGTTGTGTGTATCCCTGTCATTGTACAGGAAGTGCCATTCTTTCCTAAATAAATGCTGATATAATTATAATCTGTTTCCTTATGACAAAGCCTTGCAGTGAAAGGTTGTGCCAATCGTTTAATATGGTGAATTTGTTAGTGCAAAACTGACCTGGATTGCACTGAGTTGCAAAATGTAGTTCTGATTAACACAAGC
Source organism: Mormyrops boulengeri (assembly GCA_026781065.1). NCBI lineage: Eukaryota > Metazoa > Chordata > Actinopteri > Osteoglossiformes > Mormyridae > Mormyrops > Mormyrops boulengeri. The sequence goes on from JAODLD010000124.1 coordinate 12,335,019, forward strand.
CATAATCTTTATGATCATAAAAAGCCCAAAGCCTTGTTCTTCTAGAAAATCAGCTCCTGTTTTGGTAACCTCAACATCTTGGACAAGATGATAATGTTTTTTTCTTTTAAAATACAGAGAAAAGGGGAGAGTATCGATCTTTTGAAGAGAACTTTGTATGGTAACAGATATTTGAGTGAAAATATTCCTGGTGCATGGACCGTGAGATGACAGCATCATTTATTCTATATATTTTTGTACTGTTTTGACTACCTTACTAAGATAAAGTAGCTAAAATGCTCTCTTGAATCTTACAAGTATTAAAATATTCAGCTTCCCTGAACCTCCCCAGTCTATCCATTGATATATTCCCCTTGATAACTAGTGGAATAGATATTTACAATCCCTCAATTGTTTAGAATTGAATTTCACAATTTTGCCTTCAAATTATAAAAATATGAACTGGTCTTTGAATACTGGATTCTAGTTCTTTACATTATACATATGAAACTTTGTCTGGCAGATAATGATGATATATGATGATGATGATGATGATGATGATATATGATGATAATGACAAGAACAATGGTAGAATTTTATTATTCGTAGATGAAAACGTAAATTTTTTTACATAAGATCACAAGTTAATGGCAGCATTTGTTGATAGTCTGAAAAGGGAATTAAATAACCCAAATATGCACAGAATGATATGCAATTGTAGCATTTTATTTCTGTCCCTTCCTGAATTACCAGGAAATGACAGATATTGTGGCCAGATAGTTAAGAACATTTCTTAGTGTACTTGTTACTTGTTAAATGGGATTTAAATCTTTGTCTGGGTACATTACTATACTAAATTGCATTCCTTTAGATTATGTATGAATCTCTTCTGCTCTTACATAATTGAACAAATGACACAGGTTTGAGAGAGAACTTGAGAGTCCATTGCTGATTTTTTCCAGTAGACAAGCAACTGGGCCAAGCAGTGACAAGGGAGAGCAGGATAAATCAGGGATGGTGTTACATAAACAGGGCTCTTTGCTGTCACTTATTTGTCTGGAGGTCACACATTAGCTGCCCTGGTGATGCCCATATGCTAATTTTAGGGAGGGTGGACAAGCAGACAGTCACTCCACAGAGGGCAGCAAAGGTTACAGCTTTTCACAGACATGATAACACATTAGCTGTTGTCAATACAAAGGCCCAAATCAGCAAACAACCAGTAAATGTTATTTGTTTCAACCAAACATTGACTTCAGTCACGTCAGTTGAGGCACAGCTAAAAAAACCTACAGGACCCTATGGTGCTTTAAGGCAAAAATCTCAAATTCCTGTCCTGCACAGTGACCAGAAGCAGAAGAATACTCAGCGTTCCTAAACACATGAATTGCAAATACAATAGCAGCCATTTAAAAATAGGCTGTAAAGACATCTGAAAGTATTCGTAAATTAACGACCGTTGACAGTGTGGCAAGGAACACTGGGTGGTTGCAGTATCATTACACCAAATGCTATTCACAAAAAGGTGCAATATAAAAAGTTTTTTTTCTTATCCAGTACTGTGCAAAGGTCTTAGGCAGCCAAAGGAAATTATCTTTAAATTATCTCTATATGGATGTAAAAGTATGCTATTATGCCTGTCAAAGTGTGTTAACTTAACTGTTTCAAAACCTCTGCTAAAGTCACCTCATTATTTGCAGCAACCATTCAATACACCCATCTATTTTTCGACTCCCCTACTAGCCCACCTCATATAGCTTATCAATATCTCATTGACTTTTTTAACTAATTAAGTTAAGTGAGCTGGTGGTGAACTTTAATAAACATGTGGAATGGCTGGGGTGCCCCTGGGGAGAGGTTTGGGAACTGAAGCAGTGTTCATCTAGCCATCCAAATAGATAGCAGGAACTTTTTGGAGAGCAGAAGAAATTCTTACTAGTTTTTATTGTTACTCTTAATTTTCATATGTTCTGATGTTATAGTTTTTTTTTGTTCAGAAATAATGCACTTACTACCCAGATAACTGGTTTAAACATTTCTTTTGACTAAGACTTTTGCTCAGTACTCTACATTGTAGGTATGTACATAAACATAAGACAAATAAGAATATAATTATTAATACTATAAGGATTCATTTTTATCCACTTTTATGGAGCACACATACTAATGTTGGCAACAAAGAATAATAGTTAAAACATTTTCATTTTTTTTTGTTTCCAATGGTGTGAACGTTTGGCAGTTACAGTATGTTAGTATTCCCAGTCACATCTCTTTCTGAATAAACTACCTTTATAATGTGCTGTTGACATACACCATGGTAAAACTCACCAATATGAATTGAACTGGATGCTCAATTTATCACACTACAATTAAAGCAATGAGCAATAAGCGTAATCAACTGAAAACCAAAAAGTATGTTGGAATTTATGCATAAACCCAGTAAACATGTGGAATAATACACAATAATACACTTTAAAGTGCAACAAGAATTTTGGTTTATTAAAAAAAAAGTTATAAATATAGAGGGTACACATTAAATTTTGAGTCAGTAGTCACACATACCAGTTCAGTGTCTCAACAGCATCACAAAATTTTATTCTACATTCCACACTCTACCACAGTTTTACAGAAAATAAGCAAAGCAAAACACGAGCAACAGGATCTCATGGTGACAAAGACCTGGTGAGCAGCATAGAAAAAGTGGGTAACCATCCAGATGTGTACATGTACCTTCTATCCTACAATATCTAACAACTTGTTTACTCAGTGCAGACACTACAGAATTCAATCAAACCGAGTACCACTTGTGTGATTTTAAAGGAATTAAACTGACATCTTAAAATATCTTTATCATTAAATGAGAAAATAAACCCAAAATATAACATAACCACTACAAATACGAACCAATGAGAAACCTAACCAGTGAGATATCAAATAACAACAGTTATAATAAAATGATTTGGGAAAAATTGATACACAGGAACAAGTCATTCCATGTGATTACAAATGAATAATGGTTAGACATTCCATCCATCCATCCATCTTTCAACAGCTCACCCAGTGCAGGGCGACAGTGGGCCTGGAGTCTATCCCAGGCAGCACAGGACACCGGACAGGGGTACAACCTAGATGGGATTACAGTCCATCACAGGGCACACAAACAAGCACAAACTATAAGCAATTTAGGAACATATTGACCTAACTACATATTTTCAGACTGCAGGAGGAAACGTATGCAACACAGGATGACCATGCAAATTCCACAATCAAAGATTAGCGGTAGAACTCAAGCTCCCAAGCAGAGGTGGATAGTTCCAGATCAAGAGTTTGTTTCAACTAACCAATTGAGTATAAAGAGTCACAGTCACAGGGTATTCAACTGGTTGGCTGAAAATAAATCTTGGTTTGGATTTTTACTTTCTGGACCTGAACTATCCACCTCTACCCTCGACCCGAGTAAGGCAGCGTTTCTCAACCCAGTCCCTAGCGAAAGCTGAGCCAGAAGGAGCAAAAATGTGACTGTCTGGGGGTCCCAGAGAACAGAGTTGAGAAACACTGATAAGGATTACCCACTAACACACCTTGCACCTCTACTTAAGAATATGGGTGGCACCGATTGCATCAGCCAACTATGGGTATCGTCTGATACAGCAACAATTGCCCGATGGTTAAAAATTAGTTGATTATTTTTGCCCGCACGCCCGTGTACTAAATAGTTAACAAAAATGTCTGCTGGGTGAAATGATTTTAATGTTAACATAAACGATGTTAGAAATGCATCTTGCAAACATTGCTCTGGTAAAATTTCAGAAGGAGGATCTACCAATACACATTTCAAAGTATGTAGTACTGCCGAATAACACAATGCAACGAATGCAAGTGTTTCATAGTAGAAGAAAATTCAGTGAAAAAAGTGCAAAATCAAAATATAATTACTTGGAAGTTTATCCTACTTGATGATCAGTCCTTCTCTGTTATAAATGATATAAATATAAAACATGTATACAGTTATAAAATATAGTGCTCTGGGACTGTCGCTGTATGCAGAGTTGGCGTTTTCTTACCAAAAATAAATACTTTTTCATATTTTTGGAATGCAATTTATTTATTCTTTAATTTATAAAGTGTCCCTTTAACTTTATTTATGCAAAACCTCTCAAACAATTGGTATGGTTCTCAGTTTTCATAAAAATCGGAATCGGGCAGAAATTTCTGTATCGGTGCGTCATTATTCTTAAGTTTTTTTAAAACATTTCACAGCATTGTATTTTATATAGGCTAACACGTAGCTGAAAATGTGTTTTTTCATTATTTTTTAAGCTTTTCATGAAATCCATGTAGTCAGAAAAACCACCTGAATAATACAATTCCATGATATACAACTATATGAATGCTTGCATAGCTCTTATCAGTGCATGAACCGCAAGACCTTGTCCCAGATAATCAGTTCTCTGAACCAAATCGATAAAAAAAAAATAAAAATAAAAGCTGTCATTCTTAAGTTCCCAGCTGACCTCCAAGGCTTCCAAAAACATGCAGGCAAGTTCAGAAAAAACCTGGAAAGCAGCCAGAAAGCATATGTGGCAGAAAACCTACATCTGGCAAGAGTTTACATTACTTATGAGCACCCTAAGAAAATCCAAGAATACCAACTCCCTTGTGGTTAATAAATAGGTTTTGTTTTCCCATTTTGCATTAATATTTCAAACTAACCATGTTGGCTGCTCATTTTGAGCAGTGACAAATGCGCTGCCCCTAAAATCAGTGCTGCAACTCATGTAAAGCACTGATCTGCGGTGCTTTATAATCAGTAATCAGACAGCACTTAACAGTATAACAGAAAAGGGATATAATGACTACACTGGGTTTTGCGCTAGTCATGGCAACTAATTGTTTAAATCGAAATATGGAGAAAGATTCTTAAGGTGATGATACACAGGGCATCTTTTTAAGCAATGCTGGGAAATTGCCAACCAGGTGAGACAAAGGGCAACTTATTTGAATCTGGATGATCACGAAAAGTTGTCCACTGCCAATCAGAGTTTTTCAGACAGATATTTGTTGCTCAGTATCAAAGGGAAAGTGCCCGAGTATCATTGGTCAGCAGCATTGCTCAAAAGTTGCCCTGTGTATCATTACCCTAAAGAAAGAGGCATTTTCTTTGATCAACAGAAACATTTCAAGGCCTCTTATAATTACACAAATCTGCTACTGTTCAATATAACTACATTTTTGGCTATATCTCCGAGTGGTAACACTTCACCTGAGGGAGCAAGGCATTAATTAACTGGTAATAAGTGTTAGTCACATACAGATCCCATGCTCATTCATCAGTAATCAATCATGGCGGTTCGTGTTTTTCATGCAGGAACTGTGTATTAGTTCATAATTTGTTGCCGAGTAGTAACTGAGTTTCTAAGTAACAGTTTCTAAGTTACTTGTGCCCCCTCAAGTAAAGTGTTACCCTTTGAGCATTAATGCTGCAAGGCAAAAGACCAAACGGGAAGCAGAGTAACGAGAGCTTATTTTTGATCCTATTCCTCCATCCGACCAGCAGTGGAGAAATGAAGATGCGTTCACACCCAGTACTGGTTACTCCGCAGCGTTGGGGGAGTGGTGCGACAATGCTGGACAGTCTCAGGTCCCAGGTTGCTCCATGAGCAGAGCAGCAGAGAGGCTTCCTGGGAAGGGACTACTGGTGCCAGGGCACTGTCATGCATTCTGTCGGGAATGGGGCTGCCTGGGCAGCTGGGGCTGAGTGGGGTCACCATGACTGATGGTACAGCCAGGCTCCTCTCTGGCTGCCCAAGGTATGGGCTGCTGGGGCTTGGGGTGGCAATGAGGTCTTGAGTCAAGACAGGCCGGGCCCTCTTCTCTCTGCGGCGACGAAAGACCAGGATGAGCACAATGAAGATGATGATGAGCAGTAGACAGGCCAGTAGGGGAAGGATGATGAGGAGGGGATCAGAGGCTGGCGTGGGAAATGATTCTGTCCTCACAGGGGTGATTTTGAGGGGATGGTCCTGTCGGCCTGAGGTGGTTCTCGGAACGACAGAAGCAGTGGTATTATTCCGCTGATGGCTTCCCCAGCGATTCCGTCCCTTGAATTTCTGTAAGGTCTTGTGAGGTCTTTGGGATGATGCCAATGGGTCGATTGTGGTGTGCGGCAGAGTTCCAAGCACTGTGGTCTGGCCAGATGTGGGCAGTGTAGTTGTGTGCACTGGGCTGTCTGTGGTGACTGGATTTACAACGGATGGATCAAATGGTACAATGGTGAAATGAAATTCACCTCTTGAAGGCTGGACTTTTTCTGCTTTTAGGACAAACACAAAGGAATCATTCAGATACTCCTTGCCAGTCATGTTAGCCTTTTCCTCGATAGCCACTTTTCCCTGCTCCACATCCTGGAAGGAAAAGGATGCTATGGGATGGAGAATTCCTTTTTCATTAGCCAGGATTTTCACAACTTTGCCATATTTTGGTTGGGACAGGATTTCAAACTGAGGGTCAGTGCCACTTAAGACAGTCAAAGCTGCAGCATTGATAAAGTCTTTTCTTAATTTCACTAGAATGCCATTGGGGATCTTTACATCCATTCCAAGTTGGATTAGGGGTCTCACTGTGATTTTAACAATCTGCTTCGTCAGGTTACTCTCCGATGTGTAAGCAGTGAACTCAAAGCTATCACCAGCAGATGAAAGATCTGTCATATTATATGATAGCTTTCCTAACCGTAAGTCATTCTGGTCAAACAGATGGATTACCTCGTTTCTGATCAGAAGTATGCCATAATGTGGAGGCTGTGTCACTTGGTACTGGATGACAGTGTTCCTCCCACTGGTTTTTGCAGCCAGATGCTCATTTGAGAGGATGACAGAGGTCTGACCCTGTTCCAACTCTACTTCTGTATTGTTTATAAGAGAAATTGTAATTTCATTCACCTCCAGATTGAAAATCTTATAAACTGGCCGGTGTTTGCCATCAGTGACACTAAAATAAAATACTCCAGACTGGGGGCTTCCATCTTGAACAAAATACATCTTCTCATTGTTGATGTCAGCTTGGGTGAAAGTCAGTATGGACTCATTCAAACTGTCTTTCATAGCCAGGAATCCATTGTTGGGTTTACTAATCACAGTGTAATTGATGTCCTCAGGTGGATTGTCCAGATCCACCACATTTAGGTTGGCTGGAGCCAAGACGACCGTGTCTCCTTGTACTACTGTTAAACCGGGGGATTTGGTTATGAGAACAGGTGGCTGATCATTCACAGGAATAATGGTTATGTTGAAGGATTCCTCCACCACATCTTTGTCCTCCAGAGGGCGCACTGCTGGCTTGCTTTTCAGGTTCAACCATGCATCAAAGGCAAAGTTGTCATAGATTGTCTCTGAGTTGTCATGCTGGTATGTGATTCCAAATTTATTGAGGATATACTGGGAGAATTTGGGCTTTTCCTTGGTCAGATTACGCTCCCCCACAATAATGACACCATGCCGGGGCAGGGACTTGACCTGGTACCAAACTTCGTAGGAGTGACGCTGCACTTCAGGCAGCTTGGCCATTAGGTTAGAGGCATCCAGCTTTGCCTTGTCAATCAGAATTTTCTCTCCCTCAGTCACGACTGCACCTAGTAAGTTAAAAGCAGGATCAAATGTATGCTATTCATATGTATGCAATTTCAACCACAATTTATTAATTCTTCCTGAACTGCACTGGACACAGTTCCCAAATTGAATTTCTTCAGATGACAAGGACACACAAGTCACCAAGTGTAGCCATTAAGTTATTTTTTTTTTGAAAATGAACCTCCTTCTCTGCCATTTTCTATTTGACTGCTCAAGGCCAACATCTCACCAGTGTTTGCGAGGAGGATGGTTTGGTGTTCGGGGTCGGTGTTCTCGTATGAGATGTTGATATTGAATATCTGTGCTTCGAGGGAGGCGGGAGGAGATGAGAGAGTGAAACTGAAGAAGTCGGTTGCTACCCACCCCACTGATTCTGCACGGCTTTGCTCATATATAATCTCACCCTCATCCACCTGAGGAACACACAAAGATCAGTCAGGAAGAATTTTCATTGTCCTTAAGTACATATCCTCATACACAAACATAAATCAAACCATACTGAAATGCACTTATTACGACATGATGATTTCTCAGTCTGGCACTTCAGTTGACGCACCAATAATTAATCTCTTTCATTCCTTTTAATTATATCCCCCTCTAGAGGTACATATTCACAGTTGAATAATGGCTTTCATAATAATCTGGTCAACCAGTGACAGATAATGGGGCTCAGTGCATACCATCGTTTGAGTGAAAGAGGAGATCTCCGCTGTTGTGTTGTCTGCCTGGATCTTCACCAGTCTCCCTAATTTTGGTGGGCTGGTAACGGTAAAGACGATGGAACGGTTCTGTGCTCCATCGTTGTCATTGGTAACAGCCAGCAATTCTTCTGCAGAAATGGGTGTCGAAGAACCTGTAGAGAAAGTCTATTACTGAGCAAGAACTAAGCTTCCCTTTAAGCTTCCCTGTCTCAAACCTCAAACAACAAAACATGAACGAATGAGAACATCAATGGGCTGAACATCACAGCTGTGGTAGTGGGTCCCCAACCCTGAATACCACATGGCAACACCTGTTTCAAGTCTGCTGGTACACAAAGCATAAACAATGGACTTATGAACAGTGGGGTGTGATGCACCTGATGTAATTTTAGATGATGTTCTCAGAATTAAAACCTCAGTGAACTCTCTACCCCTGTGGGCCAGGTTTTAACAGTAAGAATCTCTGGTTATCAGTTCATTTTGAAGCTACGTAAGCCTGCATGGGCACAAGGCAGTTTCTTCCTCCGCCAGACTAGCATGCTGATCTAAAAATTGCCTCAGACTGCTGAACTACTCCAGAATCTTGTTGACTCCATCCTCCATTGCATTCATAACAACCTCGCTGCAAGCTCTCCCAAATGCCTACTGTGTGAAAATGCTGCCACTTCTATGCATTAAAAAATAAAACTGCACCTTTTTTTGACCATGTTTGTTTCGGGCTCAGCTGAAAATGTATCAACAAATGTAAAACAGAACTATTCAGAAACCAAAACCGCATGTACTCTTGACTAAATCATTTTTTTTGAATAACCCAGAAAAGCATATTTTGAAAAATTTTTTGCTACAATAAATGTGCACAATTACAGGAAAAGAAAATATTATTACAGTAAATCAGATGCCATCTTTTTTGTGCCCCCACTGATCCCAGTGATAAATGACTGAACTTGGCAATAGTACCAATCTTAATATAGATATTTTAAGGAGCCTAGCTAGCTTAAAATACATTCTAATATATTTATATTAGACCATCACTCATATATGTTTTTATATGTAGACAAAGGAATAGCTACACATTGCAAGTGTTTTTGAATATGACGTGACTCATACTACAACTGCAAAACACATAACATCACATAAATCTGCCATTTAGAAAATGCATCAGGTTGGGCACATGCTTTGTCCAGTAGCACTACAGTAGGATGTTGTATTCTTTCTAAAAAAGACTTTCTGCTAAGATAAGATGAAGACAGTCAAAACAAAATTAAGGTCTGAGAATGGAACTTTAGCTTAGAACTGTGTGACTGAAACCGGGAAGTGAAAAACAGCTAAATTAGACAGACTAGTGCTAAAGATAGGTGATGAAACATTATTCGGTTAACTTGTGGCTATCAAATCGCAAAACTAAATGTGCTGCAATAGATCAGCTGGTAAAGACAATGAGTAAGTAATGTATATGATACATACAGTTTGAATTCCTCAGAATCATAAGTTGTCAGCAGGGATACAAATTCTGACTTATAACAAAAGGTTGTCCTGCTTCTGAACACTTCATGCGGGGTATTCAAGCAGAATAGCTTAAGTAAAAATAAAGGAATATGAAATGACGAACGTTTTGGTTTGGGTTACAGTGGGTTACAGTGATTGGGAGTTTGGATCCAGTGCCAAACCTGTATCTGTGGCACTTCTACATGCTGCACGGATTTCCTTCTGCAGTTCAAAGACATGCAGTTAGGCAGATTGGCATCTTTAAATTATCCTCAGCATGTGGACACCGCCTTAGCTCTCTGTTGCCTGGGACTGACTCCCACAGGACCCTGTACTAGATAAGGCTTTGAAAGATGGATAGATGTCTACCAAGTGTTAAGCACAATAAATGTTAACAAAAAACAATAATATAAAGTAAATTCTGATAAATCATATGTAAGATGAACACGTAAAACATTCAGTTATGGAATTAAAAACTATACTCAGCTGGCAGGACATGAAGTGTAAAGGTTGCCATTTGTACAGGTTACCTGGAAGCATCTTCAGGGGAAGGTTCCTCTCTAATGTGAGGATCAGGGCTCTAGCGGTTATACTAAATATCTGTCGTGGAGAAAAGTTCACGCCATCATTCACTTGGAAGTTAAAGCCCCCAGACATGGCACCTGAGTGACAACACAGAGGGAAAAAAATCTGGTTATTTTGTTTCATTCATATAAGGTTCTAGCACCATGTCTGATGGATATAGAGTGTATTTATATATTATAGTATACACAGTGCTCAGGACACTTGCTTAATTCAGTAAAAATACTGCAAACTTATATAGTGAATAGAGTAACTTCTTGGGATGAAGAATGTATCATGATTCATTAATGATGAATAAATATGAGATCACTATTTAACTTGCGTTATTCATTACTTGTTCCTTCGGTAGCTCACAAAAGTTTACAGAATCAACAGATACAGTAACAAGTATAGTAAACTCCTCTAGATCAATCATGCATCATAATTCATTAATGATGAATTAACATGAGATCAGTATGTAGCTACAACTTAGTTTGTGGTCAATTAATACACAAGTGATAGTATAATACTATATTATTTGTGCCCCATAAAGTAAAGTGTTACCATTTCAAGTACTAATAAACTGAAACCCAAATTATAGTTCTAAAAGAGCTGTCGTGAATTAAAAAGTTCATTGACAAGCAGTCTGTTTGGGTGCTTTTTAGTAACACCTTTGCAATAACATAAAACACAACATTTGTGTTTAGTATCCCTTTGGAAGCCATTGTATAGATTAACAGCAAAATGGCACTGAATGGGTCAGTCAAAAAGTAACGGCACTTAATAAAAAGAAAATGGTAACACTTTACTTAAGGCCTTGTTTTTAGTAATTTATAAACACATTCATAATGCATTATAATGCATGCATAAAGTATCATAAGTGTAGCTATAAATATTTAGAAAAAGGCATACCTTTATAGCCATGCTCATTATGCATTATGACTACCTTATAATGCTCTCATCTATAATGCACTATACTTTTATAATGCAGTACAAATGATCCTTAATCCTTATACCAACCATTATAATGCATTATAAAGGTATTTATAGCTTTATGAATGCATTATTAATTTGTTATGAATGTGTTTATAAAATTACTAAAAACATGCCCTTAAAATGTTATAGAGAATGTCTGTGTGTAATACGGATGTTATGTACAGATGTTAAACACTGCTTGTCAATGGACTTTTGTTACAAAATAACTAAATGTGCAAAATTTCTACAGAATTACACAAGTGTTCCAAGGCTTTCTGTCAGCACTGTATAGAGTAAATGGTAGTATATTTTCAACGGAATGTATGGCAGAATGTAATTTCAGGTGTCACACTTCAGAAACCCCTAGGACACTTCACTATCCTTCTGCTGCTGTGCACAACTCACCACTGTGCACAAAAACCAGTTGACCCTGGTCTATGTGAGCCTGGGTGAAGTTGAGGATTGGTTTGTGGGAAGAGCTCTTCAGAGCCAAGTGGCCCATGCTTGGTGGGGTCACTATGTACTCCAGACTTTCCTGGGGAGAATCCCTGTCTTGGGCTTTCAACTCGTTGGAGGTAATCTCTGTGATGGAGTCAACCCACACCTGGACAAGGTGACAAAGGACAACGCTTCAACAAGAGAGCTGTGCCTTGCAGAGTAAACACACCCGCTCATTGTCGAGTTCCTCAAAACTGTCTATCTGTATACTAATGGCTCGCCATCAAAAAATAAAAGAATAAAATTACAGTGCATTCATGGGGTTCATTAGGAAGGTTTTACACAATGGAATAAGCAGCACTAACAAAAATATATAGCATTTCAGTTCTGCTTAAAAGTTTTCAAGTCTTTCAGTGTTATACGTTTCAAATTTCAAAAGACACTGACTTCCTTCAAAAGCAGGAAAGGTAACACTGAGGAAAAAAACACACACAAAAGATTAGGTTACCATTAAGCGCTTTTGTTAATTCGGATGTGATGATGTAATGATGCTCAATCTCTTGGCTGCTATTCACATGGTTGTATTTCCAAAGATGGCAGTCTGCCTCTCTGTGGGGTGTGAGCTGTCCTTGGGTGAGTTTTTCAATTAGCGCCTGCGTGACTCACAGCACCCCTGCATGCCCTTCCTGTGTGTGTGTGTGTGTGTGTGTGTGTGTGTGTGCGCGCGCACATGCACACTCTTGTGGAGAAACCGTGTTGGGCAGGACACAGTGGCAGAACCAAATCAGGCATGAGAAAGACTGCATTCATGTATGTCCTTTTCTGTGTGTGTTTATGGAGGTTAACGATTATGCACATTTCAACCCCCGCCAGAATGTTTTCATTCCAAACCAAACTGCTTGTAACCTGCCACATTCTTATTGGCCTATTAAGGACCATGTAAGTAATACCACAGAAGAGATCCAAGGTCTATTTTTATATAATTCACCATAGACACTCGGCTATGATTTTAACCATGGACTGTAGCCTGTATTATAGTATGCAAATTCTTGTTTCATCCACAATTTAAGAATTTCAAAACCGTGGACCAAGTAAAACAATACAAAAAGATGCAAAATTTTTCTATTTTCATGTCAGGTCAGTGCAAAGATCCACCTGGTGGACAAACTGGGTATATACAGAAAAAGATACATACTGGAATATATCAGGGCTGACAAGCAATGATTCTCTCTCCACAGCACAAAGGGTGCCATGTCTTTTTAACTAAAATTAAACAACTTCTCCTTTTATGGTGACCATAGAAAAAGGAAACACATACAATTTATTTAACCTTGGCATTCATTCAGTTTGAAGGGGGATCTCAACCATTCGGTTTACAGATACCAGTCACTATCACTGGAATTTCTTTAGTGTCATGTTAAATATTTAGTGCACTTAACAATATATTAAAATCTGTAAAAAGTTGCTGTAAAAACTGAAACTGACATTACTAAACAACACTATAGCTTATATAGAAATACTTTAATTGCTTTATTTATTATTTTAGCATTTAGATCTAGTTGACAATTTTTTGATCTATTCAATTAATGTCTAGTACTCTAGATGGATGTCTTAATTGCCATTCTTAAATATTACATCTAATTTTTTATTAATCTGGTATCTGACACAAATCAGATGATCAAATGGGCTCAAGTACAAAGCCAAACGGCATCACATATTTGCCCCACTGACAGTCTGACACAGCTGTTCAATAGCATTCCACCCTAAACATGCCGACACCAAGGACTTGCATGATTATACCCCCATCTACAGCTGTCCTTGCTCCAGAAGTCTTCCTTTTAAGTTCACAGTGATTGCTACTTGGCCTCTAGGCTTTAAATTAGACATACCATGTCTGGGACTTTCAGATGTTTCGCCATCAGACCAGTCACATTAACACACCATAAAATAGACATGACCCTGTGCAGTGATGCCTGAACTATATAAACGACTCCAGTAAGTAACAGATAAAACTCACTCGCAGTATCCTGTTGGCTTTTATGACCGGTGGCTCATCATTGATGAGTCTAACATTGACAAATACTGTGTGGGGCAGACTCTGCTTTCCAATGTCAGTATCATTAGCAATGACGGTGAAATTATCAGCCATCGTCTCACTGTTGTCATGAACATAGTACATGAATTCCTGCTCAACCTGTGGGTAATAAAACAAAGAGAACCATTTACAAAGTAGCATGGCAGCAATATACAGGATGACACTTGAAAATTTATGGCAGAAAGGTCAAATTAATGACAACTCAAAATATACAGTTTAACACATCGTAAATCCTTGTCAGTCCATATAATTACGTTAAGCGACCGTTTTGCAAGCCCCAATGGCAATGAAATGTCTATTCAAAACATTAATCTAAATATTTTTTTCCTTTCTATGGACAAACAAGGATATTACCTGCTTCCTGGTAAAAGCTGTCCTTTGAACACCTGGGAACTGAGAATGCTCAATACGGCCATGGTATGGTCCCTCCGACACATAATACTGGAAGTTGAGGCCTGAGAAATGCCGGTTGGCTACTTTTAAAACTTCCTTTGTTAAAGCCTTTGCAGCCCCTTCATTCAGGGTGATGTCGGAGACTTCCAAGGGGATGTGGGATGGGATAACATCCACGGACATCCTGATGTCGCGGACCTCAGTAATTCCATTGGTGACGTCAAGGACAAAGGTATCATTCAATTGGTTGGCCCCGACCTGCATATACTGCACGTTACCGGCATTGACATCTTTCTGGGAGAAGGTCTGAACTGGTGTCTCCTGGGTCCCAAAGTAGCGGCCTTCACCCTCGGCAAATCTTCGGAGATATCCATAAGATGGTGGTACCTTCACTGTGAATATTATCTCTAATGGCAAGTTATCTTCATGAATGACCTGAAAAGAGGTATAATATGATGACAAATTAAAATGGAATTGTTATCCATAATGTGAAAATGATTTAACAGGGTTTATTCAAATGTGCTCACAAAAAAATGAACTCGGGGAATAATCCATACAAATTTAAACAATTTCGGCATCATTTTAAACTACTGTGAAAAAAAACAAAAAGGTTTTGAGCTACTTTAGTGACACAAATAACCGCACACTTAAAGGGATCAAAAATATAATATACAGGTAAAACAAAAAAATCACATTTGTCTAAGGTACTCCAATGAAACAAAAATACTCATGAAATAACGGCAGTCCCCCAAACTAGTAAAAACTGACCTCAAGATCCCTTTTATTTATCTTGACAGGCTTGCCTTCTTCAACCAGGAGAGTTCTGCAGTGAATGACTCTAGGTGGCTGCTGGTGGCTCTCCAAGTACACCTTCACATTAACACTTGAGTCTAGATGCATTTCCTTCACTTTCACTGTAAATTGGAAAACATCCCACAGATTCCTGCTATCATCATGACGATAGACTACAGCTCCCATCTTAAGATCATGCTGCGTGAAGCTGTCCACCAACAAGCCATTGCAGTAAACCCCGCCATGTTTCGGTAGAGTAAACAAGTTGTAAGTTATCTCTTTGTTGTCTCTGACATCCAGGTTTGTGGTCACACTGAGGTTTGCAGAGCTGAGGGCTCCCGCTTGCCCCTTCTGGACTAAAAGGCCAGTGTTGTTCTCTATCTTAAGGTATGCATCCTCTGCATGGACATCCAACAGCGTGGACGCATAATGTTTACCATCAGACACGAAAAGTACGAATCGCCCAAAGCTAACCCCATGGTGGATGAACAGGACCCGCTTCTGTTCAAGGTCCTTCTGTTGGAATTGGAAGAGTCTGTGTGAGGTGTCATTTGCGAGCACCAAGTCTCCCATGGGAATGCCACGGCGAGTATAGATCAGCTGGCCATCATCAAAGTCTGAGTCCGTATCATGGTAGCACAGGTCCTCCAGTGTCAACAGTCTCTGACCATCCCTCACCACATGGAAAACCTTATCAACGACACGAACTGGTTTTTCATCATTGACTAACTGCACAGAGATGTTAACGATGCCTTCTACTGCACCACTCTCATCTTCTAAGAAGGGTGGAATCGTCTTACTTGTAGAGACGATAAATGTGAACTGATCATGAGTGGTTTCACTGTCATCATGGACATACACAATACGTTCCTCCAGGATCTCTTGATTGGTGAAAGCAGTGATGTTATCATTCCTAGAAGAAGAACTGGACAGATTAATGCGTTTTAACTTCCCGTGTTTAGGACTATCTATTATGCTGTAGTACAATGTTTTGGTGCTTAATGTTTCTGAAAAAAGTTCATCTTTTGTGATGAGTTTACTTTCCCCTTCCATTACAGACAGCCCCTCATTTTTCAAGATAATAGCATTAGCATCCGCTTTAATGCCGATCTGAAATTCATAACTTGCAGAATGGGCATGTTTGGAGAACACTTGGAAATTGAACTTGTCCTTTGTGTCGTCCTGCACTCTATGTACAAGTTCATATTGCACCTTTAGATCACTGACATCCTTCTGGCTAAACGTTGAGTTCTTCTTTAAGACTTTACCATTGAGCAACATGTTCCCTCTTCTGGGCAATGACAAAAGTCTGAAATGAAGCTCACTTTCAAGCAAACTTACACCTTTAACAATGGCATAGAGATGCTCGGAGTCTAGTAACACTTTTCTCACCTTGTCAACTTCTACCAATTTATTCCTTACTAGTTTATATTGAACCCAATTCACAATGATTGAGAATGAGATTTCATCATTGGCCACAGTGCCAACAGTAATCTTACATCTGAAGTGATCTGTAACATTATGGGTCTGTATTTCTTGGAAGGTGCTGAGATATCTCAAGCGTTCCTTCTCGAGAAGTCTCTGGGAGAACATATTAGTTAGTTTCCATTCTCCACTGGTGTGCAGCCGCTGCAACTCTCCAAACTGAGGTGGCTCGATAACATCGTATCGGATGTCTACCACCTGCTTTATGGCATTTGTCTGCACAGCTAGGTGTCTTGTGCCTATGAGAACCATGTCACCCTGCAGTACAGTTACCCCTGTGTTGTTGGAAATTTTGTACTCCAGTGGGATAGCTAGGATTCGTAGGACCACAGTATTGCTTACTTTGTCTCCATCGCTAACTCTAAACACAATCCTGGAGTTCTTCACACCATGGTGAATATAGCTTATTTTCCCTTTCTCCAAGTCATGGTGAGAAAAGGTAGTCACTGCTTTGCCAGGATTTTCATCATTTTCCAAAAATCCAGCATCTGCATTTAGATTGCCTAGCACAGAATACACAAGGTCAGTGTAGTTGCTATCTATGTCGGTGGCTTTTAGCACTTCAGTGGTTAATGGCTTCTTGGAGTTCTCCAACACCAAAAAGAGGTTTCCTTCAGGAAGACTCAGTTCAGGAGCATCATTGGTTGGGGTGATGATAATGTCATATCTGTAAAGCTTATTTCCCTTCAGGTATGAAGGGACCTCCTTTTTACTGCTGGTGAAAACAGAAAACATGAAAAAATCTGTCAAATCTTCTGATCCTCCATGAATATACATAACCCTTCCATGCCACAGATCCAACATACTGAAGGTATTTTCTTCTTGGTCTTGGTCTACATCTAACCTCAGTTGCCCATGTACAGGTTGCTCATCTACTTTAAACACAATTTGAGACTGCCTGATTCCCAGCTTCTTAAAATCCAAGTTTACTTTGATGTGCTTGGATTCCAGGGATGCTCTCCCACCTTCTGGAACTATAAGGTTCCTGAGAGCCAGAAAATGCAGTCCATGCTTTTTGTCCAACCCATTAACAAGAGTAGATGTATAGATCGTTGGTGTTGAAGTAACAAATGGAGATAAATTTCCAGGGACGATGGTAGAGGTTGATTGCTTTTCTTTATCTGGTTCACAGCCCACAGATATATCTTTGCTGACCATGACATTGGGAAGGCCAATTTTTACACCATTGACATTGATGTCCTTCAAACAACCCTTGAAAGAACCCCCCCTAATGCGTTTCCCAGAGACTGAGACCAGCCCCAACTTTCTGACCACTGAACGGGTACTTTCATCTATACCACCAACAAAGAGGGGACCCTTCAAATGAAGAGCCCTGGAATGTGAGCTGATGCTCATTATCACTGTTTCCTCATCCACAGTAAGCTCAAGACTCTTGGATGTAAAGTGCAGCTTCACATGGTGCCATTTCTGGTCATTAACAAAGGAGAGGGAGCGGAGTTCGGTTTTAGTCCCGCCTTTCCCCACAACTGCAACTGGAAGGCCGCCTCTGATTTCCATGGCAATAAAGTCATCGTGACGGGCAGAGTTGTACAGAATAATTCCTTCTTCAGCTGAAGTGTGCACAACAAACTCAAATATCCCTGCTTGTTGGCCATTCCAAGGCGGAAACGAGATGTATGCTTTTGAACTGAAGAAGCTGATTGGTTCATCCTCGCTGGCTAAAAATTGTGGGCTACAGCCAAGAGACACTTCATGGACATTTTTAAAGCCATAATATGGTCTAAGTGATGACAGCAAATTGTGCTGATTGAAAAGCACCTCATCAATGCAGCCCCGGAAGCCTACAGGGTCAGTGGTGAGATAGGGCTTGTCAAGACCTCCAGTGCCTCCTACATATAGACCTTCTTGGATGTTAAGCTCATGCTCTGGCCCTGGCATTTCCAGGCTAGCCTGAGAGTGTTTATCTAAAATCAAAGTGACGTTGTATTGCTCATGATGAAGTTCCACCGAGTGCCAGGCCATATCATTCAAGGACAATCTTCTCTGTGTTCGAAGCAAGCGCTCTCCGGACCCAAGCTCTAACCTCACCTGAAAAAAAAACAAGCATTCACCTTTAATTGATTATGAAGGTCTTTATTAAACTGACTATAATTGAGGAGCCACTTATAAGCCTGAGTTAAACATCCGTGATTGTGCATCTCTGATCCATTCAGCAAGACCAAATAAGCCTAAAGAGTCCAGGGGATAAAATGAGGTGTTTTTTGGCATCTTCTTCTTAAACTATGATTAATATCACTGCTTTATCACAGGGTGTGCAATCACCTACTGACATCTAAAAACATCTAAACTCAAAACGTATTAAATATGCTTTACAGAATCACACCAAAACCTACAACCTACCTACATTTTGCATATCTATTCTACTGCTTTGTGGGTTTAATTAGACCTTGCACTACAGTAAACAGCACTGCAGTATTCTGAAGGCCTTAGCACAAGATTAGCACGTTCAGCCCCTTTATTCCTCCACCAGACCTCAGATGCCTAAGTGCCAGAAATAGCTGCTCTGGACTTAAACTATTTTTAAACCAAATGGGCTTCCGAGCTCCAATAAAGCGAAGTCTTTGTAAAAATGCACTTTACACAGTTTATCTACCACTACAGCAGGGTTGGCCAATGTTATCCGCAAAGGGCCGGTGTGTATGCAGGTTTTCGCTGCAACTCCCTAATTAGGCCACTAATTAGAGGACTGATTGGCAGAAGAGTCCTCACACCTGGGTTTGAACAACTGACTTAAAGGTTATCCCAAAAACCTGCAAACACACCGGCCCTTTGCGGATAACATTGGCCTCCCCGGCACTACAGCATCAACCAGCCTTTATCATCTGATGGCCCATGTGTGTAATTTATAAAATGCTTTTTCATACACCGAGATCACTCAAAGTTGTTTACAGAAATAAAAAAAAACAAAAGCCCTGAATGTCACCATCACTGAAGTCAGCCTCTGGTCTGAGGTAGGTGGCGTAGCTGAGCAGCTGCCCGTTAGCTCACCTGCAGGTGTCCAGAACTCAGTTCAACCAGGCAGTAGTCACTCTGTCCGGCAGCCAGGAAGAGCATTCCATTGGAGCTGGACGTGCGGAAGCGGATGTGCAGTGACGTTCGGCTGGATGACTCCGCGGTCTTCAGCTGCACAAATCCATCACCATAAAAAGAGGCTGTGGAACAAGCAGAAGAAGCAGATTAAAAACATTGTAAGCTTTTTTTGAGGTTATTAAATAATACAGAATTACCAATATAAATTGTACTAAACCAAAAACATCAATCTCTAGTATAGCGCTTCATATTATAATAAAGACACTCAAGGTTTTTTTCTGCCAGAAAAGATACTGAGCCTGTTTTATGGGCTGGTGAACTCCTCTACATTCCCTTTTCAGACTCCCAAGGGCTACCATTCCCTGGTGTAAGAATGTGACATTTTTTCCATGGAGTGTTTTTCTTTTAACAAGTGCAGCAGTGCCTAACCACAGCTTTCATTTTTAACCATAAAAGCGCTGTTATCACTTGCATAATTTTATTGTTTTTATGCTTAGAACAGAGGAGCCATTTTATTTGAAAAATTACATTTACTGCTAATTTGAAGTTACTCTCAGTTGAAATTTTCTTTGCTTGCTTTAAAAGTACAGAATGGCATATGGAATCTATTAAGTTATTATATAAGGCAGTATAATATAAAGCGATCGACTGGTTTTTAAGGATTCGGTTTAGCCATCTTGTGATTGCACGGGGAGAGGGGTTGTCAGAGTGTCATGTGACCATAATCGTCACGGTTAATTCAGTGCACTTAGATGGAGGGAAAAGCGGACAGATGTATAATTAGGGCTTGTAATGCTGTACCCCTAGTAACTTGGACTGTAGTGCAGTTGCTTTTTCTGAAGACCTGAGAAAGGGACATTCTGATATCCTTTTAGCCCATAAAAGCTTCCATTTGATATACATCTTTCCCTGCTTAACCAGCAACCCTATCCAACCACGTTGGTCTAGTTTTGTCACTTGTCTGTATACTGATCCCATGCACCTCCAATAATGGGGAAACCCCAACAAATGGATGGTTTGTCACATGGTTCTGTTCACCTCCCACTAGGGCTGGGCAATTAATCGAAAATTAATCAAAATCGTCATTGAGAGCCTCTAATCGGCGTAATCTTGCCCATGTTATTGACTTCGTTTTTTTTTATACTGTTAGTACTTAAAAAAATCTGTCATAAGAACATAAGAACTTTACAAACGAGACGAGGCCATTCGGCCCATCAAGCTCGTTTGGGGAGAACTTAACTAATAGATCGGTGTTGTTAAAATCTTATCTAGCTCTGATTTAAAGGAACCCAGGGTTTTAGCTTGCGCTACACTAGCAGGAAGACTATT
>JAODLD010000124.1:12358252-12386427 GCA_026781065.1 Mormyrops boulengeri
TTCATAGTTCTACACCAACATGAAGATCATTTAAGCATCATTTTCTTTGGCTGCCTAAGACTTCTGCACAGTACTGTGATATATATATATATAACATTTAAAAATCTAAATTTAACTGGCATCAACTACATTTAATTGAAAATTCATACTGACAGTGACTGCTCTCAGACCCAAAATTAACTTTGAGTTTGGTACCGGAACTCAGTAATGATGTGGTTACACACAAAACGAAATTTGTCAATAAACATCAAGGATTCTTTCTCCTTTACTGACAACGGAGAAACAGGCAATCTGGAAACAGACAACTATTTAACAAGCTAAACTGATTTGAAAATGGGGGAAATTTTTACTTGTCCAATTTGTTCTTTCACCTACTTTATCATTCCAAATATTCATTCACTCATTCACTTGTATGTTTGTTTATTAATTATCATTATATTTATATTCATTCATAAGATTATGATAACAATATTGAATAATCTATTCAAAAAATGCTAAATTCTGTGTGTAAACTTAAAAGCTGGAATTCTTTGTTTGCGGCCACAGGAATGTGACCTGGGGGGAACTATGTGCCTCTTTTGATGACTTCAGAGGGAGGGCAGTCTGCCAGTTTTCTGCATACGGAAATCATAGACACAAATACTCCTTGAGAGGCTCAGGGGAATATGTGCCTGTATTTCCTTTTAATAACTTAATGCATCCTTTTAAAGTGGTGAGATTGTAATCTCACTTATATACAAAAAAAAATTGGTATAACAGAATTAACTGGAACATTTACAGTATCAAGAAGGCCAGTCCTACAACTTTGCATAATTGTGTGTGTTGCTTTCTACATGCAGACAAAATCTTTTCATGACTGTGTAGGAGAAGTAGCTAGAAGTTTGTACAGCTGAGACTGCACTCTAGGTGAATTCAAATGAATCTTATGTGAATTATATAAATGAAATTTACCTTCTGCTTCTGTTAAACTGTCTTTATTAATCTGTTTTTATTATGTTTGGTCCACAAAGCCTTTACACGTTTATGAATGTATCACTTCAAACTGCACTAGAATGACAGCCTATATTGTGCTTTTATCTTTCAGTTCTAATCTTTAGCAGTTTTTCCTTAAACCTAAGTTTTTCCTTTCCAAATGCATATTCAAAATGCAATATAAAATACAGTAATAGCATAATACACATAAACTTAACCAAAATATATTTAAAACTCAAGTTCACGATATAATTGTCCTGCAACTTTTCTGTGGGCTAGCTAAACACAAATAAGTGCAGAGTGTATAAGTGAAATTAGCTCTCCCACAGAGGTATATAGGATACACGACTATGGAAAGACATGCAGAACAGTCAAAATACAGTCACAAGACGGTGGACGGTGATGATTAAAGCAAGGGAGCTTTTTCTCTCATTATCCACCAGAAAAAGGTTCACATTATGTGTGGCTTCTCGTGAAAGACTTCGCCAACCTGTTCAGACAGCTACGAAGTAATTTCACTTCTGCTCTTTAGGACAGACTCCCAAAATGTCAATTAGAATTCCCAAAATGCCCAGCAACGCATGAGCAGCTCAAAGTACTTCCTAAAAGTGCATAGTACTCCACTGCACTGATGGGTTTACTTAACCTGCTTATTGTGCTGGACGATAACAAGCAAAGCATGCATCGCCATGAATGTCCATCCCATTAATTATTTGGGACAACATCGAATTATTCATTTAGGTCAATAAAGAATCTAACTCTTGGATTTAAACAAACGAACAGGCGATTAATTGACACAGGAGGTACACATTGAATATAGGTACTGCACCACTATTCAAATCTCTTTAAACAGGCCACAGAAAGTCTATAACTGAGCAATAAATGTATATTATTCTCTTAATATCTTAATATTAAAACGTAAGCTTTCACACTGACAGGATGTTCATTTTCAAGTAAAAAAAAAATTAAGACCATTTAAAATTTAAAGTCTAACGGAGAATATTCATACTGTATTTCAGTAATATATTAAGTATAAATATAAATCTAATAAATATATAAAAAGTTGTTTAAAGAAAAGTTAACCAAGTTATTTATATCTAGTACAGGTAGCCTATTTGAAAAATGTTTCCAACCATAAAAATAATATAAAAACTAAAGTGGATAATCATAATGAAAACAGGGGCAATCATAATGGATCACAGCTGACGTTAAAGTCATTTTAAACCATAACCCGATTAAAGGAAACGTGTTCGTGGATTGCAGTTGTATACCATCCCACGTTACCCTATACGTGCTGAGCAAAATCAGTGTAATAAAAATAAGTACAGGGGAACGGAACATGAACAGGAAAATGTAAACTACTTCTGAAAGGTCCAGATTTCTCATTGTTGTATAATTATGTTTTCATGTGTTTGACCACTTCGCCAACATTTCTCCTAGAAAAAATACAAGTTGACTTTTCACGTACAGTGTGGAAGTCGGGGGTCTTTGCTACGGAAAAAGTGCAGTTCACAGAATAACGGCATGTCTAAAACATTCCTGCTTTTTTCAGTGTTACGTTACTTTTATGCGTTAGGTATATTTGTTATGTTTGCATTATGATTGCAACCAGGACGTCTTTTTGATCGCAACATCATATAACTTTAAAAGCATAAAACTTGCACTAAAAAGTGTTCAGCGCCGTACCTCCTAGCGATCGCCCGCTTATGAGCGACAGGAGCAGCAGCAGTCCGTTCCACAAAGCTCCGTCGGGACGTTTCGCAAAGTCCATCTTCTGCCTTGTTACTTTTCGCTATTCTCGATCCACCTGCTCTTACAACTCCAAACAGACCAGAGACTTTACAAGTTTACTCTTGAAAAGAGCGACAGAAACCCCCTCCTCTCCATTCTCAAATCCCTGTTCTAGACTAGCGTCCAAATCACGCAGAAGAGCGTCAGAGACGTGCATGTTTAACTCCGCCTTCATACTGAATTTAACCTGGAATTCCTCTTAAAATCCTTAAAGCGGTCCGCATTTTAAAAGTATACCTTTTATTAATTCACGTGTAAAAAGGTCCAAAAGTAAAAAATTTGGTGTTTTTTTTTTTTACATGCTTTAAAGCTGTGGCAGCATTTCAGGAAAAGTGACAAGTGACCAGAAAAGGCATTGTCTGCGAGACGTGTTGGAAGCATTTCTACCCCTCGAACTGCAGTCACATTACGCAATCCTGTTATATTTTGTTTGTTTGCTTGCTTGTTTGTTTAGACTGAGTTTCTACGTATTGGGGTTGCTCAGCGATGATGTCAAATGTTGGCTGGGCGCCATCAAGGCTGCACAGAGACTTGAGTAAAATACAGGTCTCTGTCTTGTGAGAGCGCATACTGTACCAGCAGCTGGCAGAGATGAGTGAGGCGGGTGACTGACTGCACACACAGGAAGAGGTGCCTGCTTTTCTTCAACCTTGAATCCCAAAATGAATTAAAAGTCGAGTTCTGACAGCATATTAATTGGCTGTTCATGAAAGATTCAACATGGGGAATTTTTAAATATTTCATTATTTACTGATCACAAATGTGTCATAACTTTTTTTCTCTCATTGGATACATTTTTGCATCAAAAGATGATGTGAAGAAGTTCATTTGTACTTGTTAATTGTACTGCAACACCTGTTACTGGTTTAAAGGTACATCTTGTGTGACATGTTATAAAGATGGATGATAAGTTACTCGGTGACTCAGGTGGTTTGAGGGAAGGGCCAAAAAAATTAAAAAGGGACTTATTGCATGACATGTGTTGTCATTGTAACAAACACTTGATTCAACCTATTTGTTCGAGATTTTTTTTCTGTGCTCATCAGTCATCTATATACAAAACAGGCTCATGAGTATTTATATTCACATAATACTTATATAGCACAAAATCGTGGATTTACCAGAAATTGACATTACAATAATGGCATTATTGAAATGGAATCGACGTGGCTTAGAAGACTTAAAAGAAATACTTTCAGTTTCACTTCAATCAAATGTCAGAGACATATGAGACCTACATCCATATAAATGTTGCAAGGCAGTCAGTTTAATGTCACAAAGGAGATAGATGACATTCGGCATGGTGCTTCTGCTGTAGATCTAGATAACAATTCCATAGCATAAACATCAAAAAAACTGGTTTTGCTTTTTCAGTTATTAGACTAAGCATATGATAATATGATATTGATTATAAAAACATGTGCTGTACTTTGGGACATCCATATGACCTGCTTTAAGAAATTACGTTTTGTTAAATATTTATAAATATCATGGATTATAAAAAACAGGAAAGAATATATTTGAATGGGCTGGAGCGTCTGAATTTTGAGCACCTGTGTGTAGTTTTCTATCATGCAGAGGAAGCAGTTAGCTCATTTTAACAATTTAAGTTCAGAGGGAATAATAAAAATGGGGCTAAATAAAATACAAATATAGCCAAGCATATTGCTTATAGAATGATCTAAATAAGAATCCCATCATGGCCGCCCCCTCTCATACCATACAGTTCCAAAAGCAGTAAGCCATCCAAATATATATGCTACTCAAATTCATATGCATATATTACCATTAATTCCAGCTGCCCTTTTAATGTTCATGTCTTGTAATTGTATCGGATTCCTTTGGCAAGAATTAGAAAATAAGCTTTCATACTATCAGCTGAATTTAGAGCTAGTTACTATGTGTCTTCCTTTTAATATAATTTATTTTAAGTTGCATTGCTATAAGGGGACTCGTACACTTTATGGCAAAAGTATGTGGATGCCAGATTATCCAACATCTTATTCCAAAACCAAAGATACTAATATGAAGTTGATTTGCCCTTTGTTGTTATAGAAGTCTCTGTTTTTCAGGGAATGCTTTCCATTGGGATTTGTTGCCATTAAGGTTGGGTATTGATGTATGGTTATCAAGTGCATTTCTGTCAGCTTGTACTGACAGAAGTACTCAGTAGTACTTTGTCTAATATCCTTTTTTGGTACAAGTAGTATAGTGAGACCCTACACCTGACAGTGCTTTAAAAATATTTGTTTCAATTTCCTTGCATATACATCACAGTCTGTGCCCTTCCCAGTGAGCATGCTGCTTTTAAAGGTTGCATAAAAAAGAAAAATAATTATCATATTGCATTTCAAGAGCCAGTTTTTTATCCATGGTGCACATATAATAATTTCTCAACATCCATAAACTTTTATCTGTTGAAGAGCAAAATTAACTTTTTCAGATGTATTTTTGGTTTCAACCCTCACTTTTTATTATAGTAATCACTTACAGAGTCAAATATGTCAGCCAGTAAACTAGACTTCTCTGTGCAGCCAGAGGTTTTAAATACATTACAGCATAATGTAGAATAGGCAACAGTTTGTAACTGTTCCACAGGAAGATCCACAGTATGATGAAAATGGGAAACACGCTTGTGTCCCTTTAAAAAGGGCTACAAAGGTTTCATGAAATGTAATCCCGTGCATGCTTATCCATCTCTTAAGAATATATACCTTATTTATCACGTTATGTAAAGTGACCCCAAATTATATGTACGAGGCAGGAATCATTACTTGTAACTATCTTTGCATCTGATAAAACAATCAGCAAAGAATCAACGTTGTGAAGGGCAACTTATTCTGATCAAGGTGCAAAGGATATGAACCATCAGATACGTGTTGTCAGATGAGACAAGTGCACTTTGCATATAGATCACCCTAACCAGCTGATATCAGTACTCTTTATTTTCTTCCTGTCCCTTCTCATACATAATTCTGAAAATCAACATAAAGGTCTCATTTATGAAGTCTGACTATTTTACTAATCTTCTACTTGCCTGCAACGGTCTACTGAAAATGATAAAATTATAATGAATTCGTTTATTATTAAAAGAAAGGAAATGGATATATAACTGTAATGGATTCCGGCACTGAAATTCTAAGACATTTTAAATAAATTATTCTGTATTTTAAAACTGGCATTGTATATATCGGGAAAAAATGTGCAAAAATATTTTGGCAACATCTGAACAGGTATGATTCAATGACAGTACGCAGAAGGCCAGTAGTAAAGATGTATCGTTTAACGTCGTGGGCCGTAAAATCCAGTTCGAAAATGCTCTTCTTGAATTTTGGTTTGGTGCGTGTTATGTGCGCGGTAGATGTCACTGTTTCTCTTGCTTAGGCACTATCCCTATCCCCTGTATTCCCGCCCCCCCACACACACCTTCCCTATTACCGCTGGTAAAGGGCTGCGCTCCGTTACCCACAATGCAGCGAAGCGACGGCGCTGGAGATGCCTGTGTTTGTTGGATGTTGAGGATTAAAGATGGCCACCAGCAGGAGGAGCAGGGATAGTAACCACTTCGGAATTACGGCATTATTTATCATGTATGAAGAATAATAATAATAAAAAGAGGTCAAGAAAGGCGTCGTCGACATTTTTGCAAATACACATTCCTTTCCTCGACCCCATTCCCTGACGATATATGCACCGATTCATTGGTGAGTTGTACATTTAATATAGTTTGCAGTTAGCCAGCCAGCTAAATCTCAGAGTGGCAATATTGCCGACAGCCTCTGCTGATCGCGAAATGGAAACGCAGAAATACGGAATAATGCATCTATACTGTTTCGTTTGTATGGTGCTATGCTCGGCGGAGGCAGTTATTGAAGGACAAAAGTGATCGTCAACGCTTTGATCTCTTTCTTTGACAAGCTGCGTTAGCTGGCTGTGGCTAGTTGGCTACATTGGCAGATGCTTTAATTTTTTTATTTTTTTTTACCAGGAAGTGTCTATTAATGTGCGTTGCATTGCTGCTGGCTACCGGCTTATCGCTTGATATTTCAGGCGTGCGCTGCCAGTGCATTGCGGGCTGATGGAAAAACGCAGCGGCTCGTCACTTTCGTTACGGATATTTAAAAACTGCAGCATGATCACCAAAATTTGATGACCTCAAAGCTGCGTTGTAATGTTCGCTCAGGGGTGCGTCGAAAATATACATAATATTACAGTAACAGTGCTGTCGTGGACATCGCGACAATGCCCACTGTCACAGCCTGCAGTTTTTATTTTTATGCCTGCGTGTGTCACTTAAATCATCACCAAACGCGCTTCTTAAAATGTAGAATTAATCATAAGGACACCGAATGACTAATTCCAGAGCACTTTAAAGGCTGAGTCAAGTCACAGGTACGGATTTTCATGTATTGACTCCCCGCAACCCATATGAAATATTTTTTATGAAAATTGCATTCGAACACTTGAGTTTGATTTTAATATGGCGTTGGCTTAGTGGAATGGTTATTTCCTAATAGTGCAATCGATGACTTCTCTTTTTTATATTTTGAAAAGAAGGCTTTATTTGGCTCCAGTAACTGAAAACGAGCTTAATTCAAAGATTATTTTATAATATATGTAGTGTTGCACTTTAGGTTATTCGTAATGGCCTGTTTCTTGTAATGATTATATAAAAATATTATGTACTGTATGCCGATAATACATAGGTATAGGAAAGTGGTTATTATGTGATTATTAAAATGGGCGTGTTTTTAATACTCCAGGCCCTTGGGTAAATTTTATTTGTATGTGGTTAAAGGTTGCTTAGAAAGACGTCTGATTTGCATACTACGTTTTTCTGATCCGTCAGTGCAATATTGTTTTTGGTGCACGTAACTTCCTATTATTAATATTGATTGTTGCACCACAGTAAACGCAATACCACTCGCGTTTTACTGCTGTGTTGTCGTAACTGTTGGCATTATTACTTTCAAGTAAATAAAATCCAGTAGTAATGTATGGAAGTGACGTTCTGATTAAGTTCTAAGTAAGTTAAATAGCCTTTTTCACCCAAAATAATGTGACCAGTCAGATGTCTCACAGTAACACAGACCTTTATGTCTGCTATTTTCAGATAAACTGAAGTGGCGCTGGATAACTATACAAGTAGCCTTTTTCAGAAAGTGTGTAACTTGTAATTGTTCGGCAGAAAAATGTTACAATTCCCTTTCATTTGATTGCATTGGTGGAGACTTGTCTTTGTACTGTGGGTTATTGGCGTGATGTCCTCTGATTTAGGAACTGCTGTTAAGCTGCTTATCCCATCAAGGTTAACAGACATGGGGTGAGGGTGCTTGTTGAATATGGAAAACTGGTAACTGTGAGGTCTGTTCACAGTGTAAAGGGGTGTGTGTTTGCTGGGGCTTATGCCTGACTTGGTGACCACTTCGCTCAATGAAATGAAGAGAATGTTGTCCATCAAAAGAGTCATTAGAAAAATGTTTACAATCATAGGTGTAATTGCACCCAAAATAATGCATTATGCCCTTTTGCCTTACGATCCGCCAACCAGTATAATTTTCTCTCTTTTTAAATCTGTTTTTTATCTGTTTGCATTCTAAGCAACTGTTTTGGGTAACGTCTCCCTGCATCTTCATCATCATAGTCTTTCTGTAGCAGCTTTGCAGCCATAATTGGCAGTAGAATGTTCCCAGAGCCCTATTCCGTGAGATTCCCAATTATTTATTGAACACTGTGTCATATGTGCTTTAGTATGCTCTCTTCTGGTTGCACTGGCTTTCATTTTATTTTTATACTGATAATTCATTTCAGTTCTTCAGCTTGGCCCTTTGATAATAGTGAACTTAAGGTGACTGAAGACTAATGGTAAATATGATGCCGGAACGTCACATAAACCTTCTTTAATGGTACCGGGGTTCGGCTTATCACTTTCCGAGTGGGAGGGTGACTGTCTGTTGTCCCGATGCCAGTGTGTTGGTCAAGAGTGAGTTGGAAGGTTGGGTCAAAACTTCCGATGCACCATTTGAATATTTTCGTTCTTAATGACTCCAGTTACAGGATTGCTTCAGACCTAATACAGAAACTTGCAAGCTAGTTGTTTTAACATTAACACAACTGGACAGTTTATGAGCTGGCTAAATGCTCACTTTTAACATTATTATTACAAGCTTCAGTGGTTTGGTCTTTCAACCCGTGAAAACCATGGTTGCATCTTTGGTCTCATTGTTCTGTTTTTTTGTTTTTTAAAGGTAATTAATTACGAATGCTTTACGTTTTATATACAACACATCACAAAACTGAAAATTTATTTGAATATTTGAAATTTTATGACATACAATGTAAGGGCAAGTTTAAATGGTAGTCCTTCACAAAACCTATTTCTTCGTCTGACTCAGTAAGGGAAGAAAATCCTACCAGTGTCAGAAAAGTCATTTGTTATATGGCTCCCAGGGTCTGAAATGTTTTGTAAATGTTACAACAATACTTAAAACATTATTGATGAACCAAATACTTTTTCATAGGCAGACCTTTGAACTGCATGCTGGTTTATGGAAAATACAAAATAACCGAGGTTTATGACGTTCGGGAAATGTAGTTGTCTTAGAGAATAAAGCATATTAACCTTTAAGGAGTTTGAAATTTTAGTTATTTGTAGCTTGAAATGTTATGGCTTAATAATCATTTTTGTTCAGTGTATGAATCAAAATTGGGTGTTGACACACAGGTAATTTATTAGCCATTACATTCATTGTGTTATCCCAATGGCTCTCCCTAGTTCCCAAAACTGGAATATTCTTCTTAAACCCACGTGAAAAATAGTGCATGAACTTTTAAGATTTTTTTCTAAACTGGCAAATTCTATTCCATGTTTTTTAAAGTTGGTCCTGAGAGTAAATCACAGCAGTGACAGAAGCGGTGAGCTTTGGCCTGAATTCATTAACTGTTTTCCACGTGTTCGCTGTCTGTTAGTGCAGATTCATTGCGTTTCGATGGTGTGGAGTCGAACCGTATTTGTCATTCATATGTTTGCCATCCATGTGGCAGGAGCATTACTGTGCCAGTGTAGGGGGCAGTTAATCTAAGACTAAGGGGGCGGGTATCTGCTTTCACTGCTGTCCTGAGGCGGTGAGAGGCAACAGCTCTTTTTCAGCTGCACGAGTTGGTGTCTCTCCTGTCCACAGGAAGGGTTCCTTAAACTGCTCTCACAGTTTGGCCCATACTGCCTAGGCTTCCGTAGGGCGCGTACAAGGCGTCTTTACTGTAGACAGTGTGATCGCATTAATCTGCACCAGCCCTCTGCATATGAAACTGTGGTTCTCAGTTTGTAATTTAAGCTTCAGATATTTTGGTATGACCTGCGTGTCAAAAACCTTGCTGGACCGTGTGTCTCTTTCTGTGTGTCTTTTTAATTAAAAATTGTTACCTTTCTGTAATGTAGACACTGTCATAAACTGTAGCCTCTTATTCTGTACACAGTTTATCAATGCATCCATTTGATTATCGATCGATTGGCCCACATTTGTTTTTTTTTCCCTCCTAATTTCAACTTGAAATATTTTTCAGAAAAATATTCAAATTACCTTTTGAATTTAAGGTTTATAGATTTGAAACTTTTCCATAAAAATGTTTTTCACACATGGATTAAAATCTTAACATACAGTGAGATATGATATTGTGCAATTACAGATCTTTATTAAGTATGTTGTTATACATTTTAAATGAACATTTCACATAATATGCAAGTATCTAATTGTTGTATATTACAACAGATCAAAATCATGACTTAATTTGTAGTCATATGTGTTGTAAATAAGATACTGTTCGGGATTTTATGACTGAATGGTTACGTTGGGTATGGAAGAATTGACATTGGTTTGATGGTTGGATCGTTTTCTCACATATAATGTATCTTGATTTCCAGTAGTAGCTTTTTAATTTTTTTTGCTTGCTATAACAAACATACATTTCGAATAACTTGACTTGCCTTTTATTTTCAGAAGCAGTTTTTTTTCCTCTGTGCGTTTATTTACTGGCGGGTTTAAAAATTCTATCAGTTTAAGTTACATTACAGCCTCCACAAAAATGTATCAAGTGACACCAAAACAGCAAAGACGGACTGCATCAGCATAAGACGTCTCTGCGAGTGTAGGCCTAGTGATTTTAGGAAATGACTCTGCATTCTGTTGCTGCTTTTACACTCGCAAAAAGCCATCTGCATTTTACTCCCGGGTAACCAGAGAGAGAGAGAGGGGGCCAGAGTCACATGTTGGGAAACTTCTTGCTTGCCTGACTGTAATGTGGAACTAACTAGAAATAATCAGTTTCACTGGGTTTGGGCTGCTATCATTTGTCTGCTGTTACAAGCTTGTTTATGCTTTTTTGTTTGGAGGGAATTGCAATCAGTGCCAGGCACCTTAAGTGTTTTTAATATGCATTAGTAATACATTCATGTCCCAAAGCAAAGGCAGAAAAAATATGCATAATGAGGTATAGCATAGATGTTTTCCAGACTTTACCAGCTTTATTGATTTTATAGGTTAATGGGCTTTGCTGAGTTGAATATATGTAGTTTTGATTGAAGTGCTCCTGTTGGTTCTTGGTTAGATCTGTTGGGCTTGTTGTAGCTGATCTGCGGTCCCTGAAGTATGTGCACTGGGCTGTGATGATCAGCAATCTTGTTATTATTAATTAATGGTAAATAGTGTCCTCATTAGAGAAATGGCATTACTTGGAATTTAGTGATATTCATAATTCTTGACCAGTATATTGGCATTAGGGAGAAGGAAACTAATTGTTAAGCATCTTAATAAACCTATAGCTGCCAACCAAATCGGTCACCTTCTGCACTTTTAATTTTAATAACGCTACAGTCATGGTCTGTAGTAGTGGGTCCAGGGTTCATATTTTTGTCTGCGACTCTGTGATATGGAGGGCACTTGGTGAAAAAGGCTGGTAAGAGATGAGTGGCCACCATAAGGACTTTGAAGCTAACAGAAGTGCTGCAAAGAATTGCAGACTTCGCACACAGAGCAGAGGTGGGATTTCAGCGCCCAGCCCTGAAAGTGTGAAGCAGTGCTGCTACCCTCAGGTTCTAGATGACAACTCGGTATAGGAAAGAAGTACGAGGAAAATCGCCTTGGCTAAGTGTGGCTGAATGTGTCTTTTGTCTGAATTGCATAGTAAGTAGGTGCTAAACACAAACTGTTTTTGAATTCTTCACCTCATAATTATTACTAGATAGCAATCTGCGTACATTTTTCCAGAGGTATTTTCCAAAAAGTAAAGGATGAACCCGCACTCAGCAGGTCCCGTTCTAATACTGTTTAGCAGGCGTAGCTACCAACCAATATTATCTAAACTATCTATCAAAAAACTAAAAAAAAAAAACATTTTAAACCGAATTTTTGAATTACTAATAGGGTCAGACTGATATGTTTTGTCTTTTATTACTGCAAAAGCCAATAGCAGACATGTTTAGACAAATGTCTTTCTCAATGTCTATAAGCTAAGTAATCACAAATTAGCTCTTATATAATGTAAAGGAATTTGACCACCTGTTCTCAGTCCCTGCAATTATCATTAGTCTTAAACAATTGGCTGCCATCAATACCTTGATGGCCAACGAATGATTCAGGAGAACCCCAATCACTAAAGCAAATCCAGGAAAACAGGAGTCAAATAATACAACATATTAAAATACTGTTTCAGAAATCAGGTCAAATTAAAATCCTCATTAAGCCCAGTTTGATATTTGTTCAAAATGCGTTGCCAATAGGCTTCCCTTCATAGTATTTTTATATTTAAATCCCCATCCCTTTTTAGTAGTAGTAGGATAATTGTTTAATCCTTTTTAGTGCACACCCTGATGCTGGCAGAGGCATATTCCATATGAAATTCCAAACGGAAAACTTAATATTTAAGAGAATGCAAAGAATGTAGCAAAAAGATATCGCGTTTAAAGCCATTTTAAAATGACATATATTAGATATATTGTTAAAAATCAATTTACTTGATGCTTGAAATGAAGGAACTTTAAAAACTATTTTTGTTATTCACTTTTAAACATGTGCATTAAAGCTGACTGCTGCTGTATAAACATGAATCTACTGTAGTAGTAGTAGGAATATTGCTGTTAATATTATTATTAAGTGATGCAGATATATGCTATGGCTTTTACATGTTTAGTTTCGATGTTTATGGATTAGCAAATCAAGGGTCAAATCAAGTCAATTCCATCCATCCATGCTTTCATTTTCCAACAGGGTCTCTATTGATGGTGCATGTACAGTACATGGTTGACTAGCCAATTAAAATGAAATTATACTTTAAATATTTTTCATGTAAATTTCTTAACCGGGCTTGTGTTTATCTTGGATCACATTTCAAAGTCTGGATGCAGGTTTTTGAGCCTTTCGGATATATTTATTTAATATGTACTGTAAGTCTGATTGATTTTTTATGTAACTAATATCAGTCTCGTGTGGGTGATACTTAAAATATCAACGTGTAGTCTGTTTAGTGGGGGTGCTTTTGTCGCAGAAACATTGGTCCAATTTTATACTTGCATCACTGTAATACAAAATCAGTATATTAAAATATTATTTAGGTCATAAATGAGTCATATATAATAGAAGGAAACAAAGATAATAAGGAGATTTAGCTGTATTTACCATCTAATTTAATGTTTAATTTCATGTGGTTGTTTATAAAATGCAGGTTTTTCCACTGAATTGTTCAGCTGAACTTCTCAGCAGCTGGAATTATTTCTACACTGAGTGTATTCGTTGGTAGAATCGGGCCCCCCCGTTTTAGCTCAGATGGTATCTCCTGGTGTGACTGAGGCTCCCCCCAGCTCCCGTGCTGGAGCTGGGGACAGAGGGATCAGCTGTGCCAGCCCCTGCAAGCCTCTCTGTACACTGGCACAATAGTCTCCTGGTATCCTCCCTACAAAAAAAACAGGAAAAAACAACAAAGCTGAAGGTTCACTGGCTGCTCTTCTCCCAGGATGTGAACTTAAAGCCCCGGTTTTGTTGAGCAGTGCTTCTGTCTCAGCTAGCAGCCGCGGTGAAGGTATTTAAAAATGCTGGCAGGGCGACTGGAAAACAAAAACAGGTATGAAACACGATCTGGGAATGTTCTTCGTGTTTTTTTTTTTCCTATTTATTCCGTGGGGCCGCTTGCTTTTTTGTCCTTAATTGAAATGACTCTCCATCCCTTGGCTTCTGATGGGGAGTTTCACAGATGCAGTGTATGACTTATACTGAGTATATTATTTTTATGAATTGGATGATTCAGGTTTTAGCTTGTGACTTTACAATGTGAAATTGATATCTAAGAATCATTTGAGTTCCTTCTTTTGTTGAATATTTGATAAATTGTAGATGGTATGTTTGATACCGTTTTGTAGCTATAAACTATGTTAGCTGCTAGTGGAGCACTCGGAAACTTGTTTAACAAGTGTGTGACATTGTTTTGCTGGGCATTTGGCCTAATAAATGATACTCATTGAGCTAACGAGGTTCATATACACAGCTTTTTATTTTTTTAAGGGAAACTAAGTAGAATGTGATTTTCTGAGTTGGAATGTGATGGAGACATTTCTTTGGTGATGGGGAGGAAATGTGTATAGAGAGGCATTAACATTTATTTTTATGGCAAAATGAAAACTGTTACAGTACCAGTGCCTTATTGGTTCCAAACAGCTTAGCTACCTGCAGGTAACTGTACTCACTATATCTTGCTTGGTAGTGTCTGGTTTGTTGGCAATTTGTGAGGTTAGCTTCCGGGTTGTGCCAGAGGAAATGCTCTCCTTTGTTGTATGACTTGCATTTGGCTCGTAATGTGACCATTTGTCTTATAAGCCCAAAATATTTCATTATATAAGGTACTTGTTGACACTGTCGCTTCCTTCTAACTCCCACGGCTATCTTAACAGGTACCCTTAAACAAACATCCTCACTGAAACTATTTGTTTATTTAATCAAATAATGTATGTATGTTTGTATTTATTTATATTTGTTTGTTTGTTGATTTATGCACATTTTCATTAAACAATCTAAAACACTGAAAATTTGAGACAAGAAATCAAAAATTCAACTTTACCATGATGATTTAAGGCTATACAGTGCCTATGATCTCAAATGATAACACTGATGATGGTAGCTGAAGTAAAACTACTTGGAGATAAATGAGTTTCATATGAGTATAATCTTCATTTTCTAACATCTAAATACAAACCAACATTTTACACAGTTGCTTATGTACAGTGTACCTGGGCACAACCATGCACACAATATTCTAGGCAATTTAGAGAACCGTTAACTGTGGGAGGAAATGCGAAGTCACTCACACTTAGATTGAGACTGAAACCTCTGACCCTGGAGGTGTGAGGCAGTAGCAGTACTCTTTGGGCCACTGTGCTGTACCTAACACAATAGTCACTGATGGCATATATCAGTATAATATATTTAAAAGGGCAAACCCACATACATCTGTCTTTCTGGCTGTCTATCTATCTATCTGTTTGCATTTTGGTTTAACATAAATAGAAAATAAAGGTGTGAATAATAACATTGCCTAGAATTTAGATTTTAGTAATTAGAAATGCGGGCTATTCAATGGTAAGTGAAGCCTAAGAAAGAGGTCAGCTGGGCAGTGTAAGAGCATGTGTGCGTGAGAAAGGTCATGAGGAGCAGGGCTAGGAGGTGCATCTGTAAAGCCTGCTCCCAGCTATAACCTGGACTCTGCCGTACTAAGGGTGACATACTGTGAAGGTCTGTGTTCCCGTCACCATCTTTCACATGACTAAGTGCAAAGTCCTTCTGCTCTGTATTAATAACGCCTGTAACCGGGCGCCAGCTAGGCTTGGGCGGTGTTACGGTACATCAGATATATAGAAATACTGAAGGAATT
Organism: Mormyrops boulengeri; assembly: GCA_026781065.1. NCBI lineage: Eukaryota > Metazoa > Chordata > Actinopteri > Osteoglossiformes > Mormyridae > Mormyrops > Mormyrops boulengeri. Next base: position 12,373,928 of record JAODLD010000124.1, read on the forward strand.
ATTTTGAATAATTCAGACACTCCTCTGTCTAACTGATAGAGAGTCGAAATAGGAAAAACAACTGAAAGAATAATATGCTAACATAGATTACTGTCACAAAAACAAAATGCGCCCCACTAATAATATAGGGCTGAAGGGTCTCAATGCCGCTCTCCGGCCCCGCCTGCCGCTCTCTGGCCCCGCCTGCCGCTCTCTGGCCCCGCCTGCCGCTCTCTGGCCCCGCCTGCCGCTCTCCGGCCACGCTCGGCTGGATTGATGCATGCTTTTTTTCCACAAGTTTTCAAGGTGTACTTTATCTGTTTAACATGTTCGGAAAAAAAAATGTCCTGTGCATGATCTATGTTTCGTACTTGTCAGTCTATTCGAAATGTAAATGTTTAATATATTCATTTTAATTTTGTTTTTATTGTTTTAATTTGTACTGCTTGTGTAAAGATCCATACAACAAAAATGCAAATAGCATTTTTATCGATATCAGCAGTCATCTACGATTACTTGTCTATGTGCAGCCTAGATATTTATTGATCACTTTTAAAATCTGAAGCATTCTGAATATTATAATATTATCTATCACATTATCTGTTTTATTACTCATTCTGGATGCATGAAATACATTTACATCAGGACTGAAATAGTACTTAAGCAGTATTGTTACATGAAGGATGTTTTATTCTCTTTTACATATGTGGGGTCCTAAGGGTGGCAAGGATTGAGTGTGACAAATTGTTTGGTGTATATGTGGACCAGAAGGGCCCTGAGCGCGGCGGGCCCTGAGCGCGGCGGGCCCTGAGCGCGGCGGGCCCTGAGAGTGGTGCCCGCAGCCAGACATGACTCTGTGGATCCGCCATGAGCTGTTAGATCATGCACAGCATACATGAAAACTAATGCGCATGCGGCCTCAGATTGGGCAGGTGCTGTAGTTCAGGCAGTGACAGTGGTGTCAGTAAAGGAAAGGTGATCTTTTTAACTCTCAAACAAGGAGCTGTCTCCTTGTTTCTCTGGTGCTTAACTTCCACACTGATAAGCCTGATTAGGCTATCTCTGATTCTGGAGTTTACAATGATTTAGGTTTTTCTTTATATATAAATACTGTCATATACCATATACTGGGGAGAAATGTTTGGAAGCTATGACAGTATGAAACAATAGACTCCACCCAAGCCTAGTTCCAATCATGTTGTGTTTCTGCTTAATCAGTTAGACTCTGTGATGCCTAGGGTCTACAAGAGTAGTAATAAACATAATATGATTCATTTGACTGTATTTGGATGATATACCATTGGATTATTTTTTCAGTCCAGGTTCTGTGTGTGTTTTCATTCCAGCTGGGCTCTTAATAATGCATGATTGAGATAATAATATAGTGAACAGCAGGATTTAAATCACATTTAAATCGATAGGTTAAATATTTTTATGTTTTAATGAGTGTGACAATAAACACGTTCAGATCACTTCATAATTTGATATTTGAATTAAGCATTTACATTTCATACAATGTATATAAACTTAGACTGTAGTTGACTGCTTAACACAGGAGCGGGGAACCTGTTCCATGGAGTTCCGGTGCGGGTTTTTGGGATGGCCTCTCAATCAGCCAATAACAGAGGGTCCCCCAGACTGGAGCTGAGAACCACTGCTTCATTATTGGCTGATGGAGAGGTCATCCCAAAAACCCGCATGCACACCGGCCTCCATGGATTAGGTACCCCACCTCTGGCTTCACAGCTATGAATGAGTGACTGTTAAGTTCGTTAGTGAAGAGAGCTTTATTAATTTCATTATTTAATCTAATAATTTGGAAAAACCACATGTTCATACAGTGGTAGCTATAATAGCTCCATGCCTGTAGTTTTCTCCACCAGTACCACTTTACAATAAGGCTCCTTTTTGCCACGTACAAATGCTAGTAACACATTAATAAAAATAAAACTTATAACTTGTTTATAATTGTGTATTAATGATTTACAAAGTGTAACAGCCTAATTTATTACCTGATTATGAACCATTCAAAGGCCCTTTTGAAAGAGTAGTCTTATTGTCAAGTGGTATCTCCCCACCTATTCATTTAAAAAGCAATTTAAAAGTAACCACACCTTATGATTAACGTTTCACAAGATGTTACTGGTCTTAAGGTAAAAAGCAACTCATTATCCTAGATGAATGGCGTTCATTCTGGTTCATCCATAGTTGGCATGACGAAGGGCAGAATCTCGTGAATTTTATTACTGCGCAGCCGTCACAAGTTGCAGAACACGATGGCCAACAATTCTGGTTGAAGGTGTCCCCCCCTCCAGTGTGCTCTTATATGGATCAGGGCCAGAAGCTTCCTGCACTGTCATGGTTTGTCAAAAGGAGCCGCAGACCTTCCTGGTGTGTCCTGGTACAGCCCCACAGAGATGCTACTTGCGCTTTTGGTCACAAAAAGTTTCTCCATCAGCGCAACACAATGGCAACCATTTAAATTTTATCAGCACCTTTTTCCCCTCCTTTAACCAAGCTGGAGATGATATCGCAGTGTTAGCTGATGTGTTAGCTGCACTACACTAAATTCATTTACTAAAGTGTATGTGTTTCTCCTTTATATTTAGTAATCTTGTAAAATGGATGGAATCAAGTAGATGAGTTAATAAAACATCACTGTGCAAAATGGTGGATTCTCCTTAACCTTTCTTTAATTTGGTGACTCTGATGTAAGATTAGGTAATAGAACAAGGGTTCTCATGGCATTACAAGAAGTTATCGAGCTAAGCAAGAAATCCTGCTTTGTGAAACACCCCCCAACACACACACAGCTGAGAGTGAGACTTGGGGTCAGAATGCAGGGTCATGCTTAGAGATAGTACATGCGTAAGATTAAGATAACATGGGTTACTTAGAGCAAGGGAAATTTAATCACCAATGGTACAACCTAAATTGATCATACCTTTTTTGCCTATAGAAGGATGTAAACTTTGTTTACAGATTATTTTTAGTAAACAATAGTATAGTCACTATAGAGAAACATCATGGACTGGTGAAAGCTCAACAATAAACCATCCATTCATTCTTTTGGGAGTAGAACCCGTCTAGATCCTAGGCTTTACCGGGGGAACACCCTGGAAGTAATGCCAGTTCAACTAACTGCTTATATTATGACTGTGAGGAAACTTGGAATGAAACCCACAGAACATGAATGAAGTGAACAACTTTAAACCCCAACCCTAATAGCCAGTTCACCAGCACACCTACTAACATCACCAGTTACAGAAAATGTTTGGGCAAGCTTTCTTTTCCAGATCCTACCATGTCCCATCAACCCTGTGTCAAATTTAGTGAAGCCTTTCTGTTTGGTTAATGGCTAACTATGGTAGAATAATTTAAAGCCTGAAGCATATGTGTGACACATGAACCCTTTCTAGCATCATTGAACCTTTAAATGACACTCCAATGACGACAGTGAGCGCAACCGCCTAGTGGGACATGTAACAGGCACAGCATACATGCAGTTTTTTGTGTAGTTGAACTTAGAAGTAATGTTTTCAGACTTTGAAGTGACTAATTCATGATAGAAAATGTGTTTGACTCTTGTAACAAGAGGAGCATGTATATTATAAAATCGCCGTTTAAAAATCATATCAAATTATTTTAATATAATAATTTATGAGTAAAAAGTCACACAGCCGGACGCGGGTCACCGGGCCCCCCCACCCGGAGCCAGGCCTGAGGGTGGGGCTTGATGGCAAGCGCCTGGTGGCCAGGCCTGCACCCATGGGGCCTGGTCGGGCACAGCCCGAAGAAGGCATGTGGGTCCCCCATCCAATGGGCTCACCACCTATAGGAGGGGCCAAAGGGTCGGGTGCAGTGCGAGTTGGGCAGTGGCCAAAGACGGGGACCTTGGCGGTCCGATCCTTGGCTGCAGAAGCTAGCTCTAGGGACATGGATGGAAGTCACACAGGTATTGATGTTAATAGGTATCAGCACCGATCCAGACCTATTTGACGGATCGGGTATCGGCCATGCGTGACCGATCCACGTCCTATACTTACTTATTTTGTTTTTGGCAATCTCTAAAAAGATAGCTCCTATTTCGTGTTAAATCTATTTGTACAATCTATCGCACGACAGCTCTTTCCCATTTTACATGTTTTTTTGCGGCATTCAAGTCGAACACTAATGCTGCCCCTCAGTCTTTTTTGCTACTCGGTGGGTGTGAGTGCAGTGACTTCCGCCTGCTGTGACGTCATGTACATACCCTTCGCAGTACGAAGAACGTAAGATAAGACGTGACTATCTGGGAGTATTTTACACTTTTAACAGAAACCAGTAGCACAGCGATTTGCAATCTTTGTAAAATAAAGTTTTGAGAGGTGGGAATAGCGTTTAATGGACAATCCCACTTAAAGGGCACGCAACTGTGCGAGACAAACAAAAGCAATGGATGATTTGGGAGTCGCTAACTTGGATTGTTTTGCGAACTCGCTGCAACTTGTGATACAAGAGGGGCTGCCATCGCAACAAAGTGTAACTGAGCTGGCGCCAATAGGAGAAAAATTGTAAAAATTTTAAGTATTCGCCAATAAAGCAGTTGAAGTGTTAAGAAAAGACACAATCCTGTAAAACATGAGGTATTAGATCTTCGAAGTTTCTCATGTTCTGATAATAAAGGGATCAATCAATCAAAAAGTAATGGATACAGTAATAAATCAATAAATAAATAAATTGATAAGCAAATTAATAAGGGGAGAGCAGAGGTAGCACTTCCTGGTAACCAAGACCATGAAAGGAACACATTATGAGCAAGGTCACAGGTGAAACAAGTAACTAGTGTATAAGATGAGGGTTCCGTCCTGACATGTACATTCAGCTCAGTTGTATGAAGTGTCTGTTCACCCTTAATCAAGAATAACGAAACAGAAGTGAAACTCCCCTGTTTCGTATTTGTATGAATTTTTCTACAACAGAATAAATTGTAAAATTAGCAAATTGGCATTTTAAAGGATTTATTCAGTCATGTAAACAGGCTTCTTGGTAAGGCCTTTACTGTTTAAATCATCCTTGCTTTTATAACCTGTGGTTTTGTATCATACAGTAGATGCCGTGGCCTCCTTTTGTACTGACGTTAACGGCTTCAGATAATATTCCACTGTGCCTCCTTCCTCGGCGATGTCTACTGCATTTATGCAGTTACTTTTTTTCCAGAAAAAGTTTTTACTTCTGAAAAGATATTCCACCTTGATTTTTTTATTTTTTTTAGTGCGTTAGTGTCTCAGAGTAATAAACTCTCTTGGAAGTAATTTAAGTTAGTGTCATTCTGTGCCTGACATGGTGGAAAAAGGAGACGGTAATAAAAGAGGTTTACTTGATTAAGTCATAGGTGAATTAATCCACATTCAAAATGTTCCCCTAACCCGTCTCAGAAGCCAGTATGATTTGCTGTAATCTGTATCAATGTTAATCCTGCTTTACCAAAATACTTTGTGAAGTGAGCTGCAATATTAATTGAAGCCTCATCTCTAATCGCCGTACTTTTAATTAAGTTCTGAATAGTTGACTGCTTGTGTAGGCTATTCTGTAGATACTTCTTGAAGTATTATGTGTAATTAGACCTGCACAAGTGTACATTGGGGGTATAAATTTTAGTGCACTTCGATTTATAAAAAATTTTTGTCAGTCATAGACAACTCATTTTTTTCTAGGTACTTCAAACAAAAGTATGCTTGTTTCTGTAACAGCAGTGATATACGTCACAATGTTGATACGAAATGTTTCCTGCAAGAGGTGGGCAATATTCACTTTAGAAGCTGACATTTGCTTACATTTCCCGTTCCAATTTTATCAGTACTATATCAGCAGGATGTTAGGAAGGATACGCACTCCCATTTATATACACTGAATAATATTTATAATAGTTGCAACCATAACCAGTGTTAATCAAAACCGTATAAATATCTTACTTTGGTATAAATTCTGCTTTGCTGAGTCACAGCCTAAGATAAAGGCAATTAGCCTTTTCTCCAACAAATCAAATCAATTGTTGCACTATTTGACAGTTGGTATAGTACAGGTGAGTGAAAAGCCTGTGTGCAAAACATCACAACAACCATGACAAAATAGTGCAAATAATGGTAAGATATATCAATATTGTTACAATATACAACCATAATTAAAAATAAATATGATAAGTGAGCTAATGCAGTACTTGCTACTACAGTGAGAGTTACACTATGACCTGTCTAATATGGTAACACAGCCATACGTCATATGCTGTATGTGGTTATGGATGAATGCCAAGTAAATGCATAAATGTGCATTATCGCATTTGGTGTAGCTCAAACTTTCTACCAGAAGAGCACTGGCGGCTTCAGCTTCTCTGCGTGTCTGCTGCTGTTTCACAGCTGGCTCTGAATTCCCCGTTCGCTTAAATCAAACACTTAGAAGAACAGTGTTTATGGAAGTGCGTGATCTTGTGTGGTCTTTTGTCTGCTCTCTGTCGCCCCCTGCGCCTGACCCGACCCGATAATGGTAATGTCACGTAGCGGCATGTTTAAAGAGAGCGGCTAGATTTTAAATTATTAAGCCGTGGGTCGAGGCAAAGAGCCGCATATTTATGTCGGCTTGCCGAGGGGCCAACGATTGGATGACCGGCGGTATCTCTGGTTAACAGGCCACGTCTTCGGGATCCCTGCTGGCTCCAGGCTGCTACATGTGCGGAGCCCCGCTGCGGCCTGCCTCCCGCAACATATGGTGCACGCAGTCGATGCTCGTCCCCGCCTCGCGGTGGAAGCGTGGCCCGCCCTATAGTCCGAATGGGCTAACCGGCTGGTGTCTTCGATTTGCAAAGACATGAGGAAGGAGGCAGTAACATGTACTCAGCCAAGAGGGGTTTGCTGTACCTGATGTAGCTAGGATGAATCGCAGCCAGCCTGAAAATGCTAAGGTGCAGCTCAGAGAGCTTGAAAAGTCTTATGCCTCTCTGGGATCCATTAAACTGAGTTCAGCCTGCAAAGACTGCAGTGATGTTGTTGGGAGAAGCTTTACCTCAAAATGCTCAAGTGAAATAGTTCACCATTTGCTAAACCTTGGCTTCATAAAAATTGCTACTGGTTATTTTATATTCATGTGTTTAAGAGGCATGACGTGCTGATAGCGTGATGGATTTGTTGTGCTCTCGTGCCATATGGTCTGTTACTAGTGATTTGAGGGCTTCCTTGTGAGATTTTGCAAAGCCATGCAGAATGACGGTGTTGCATTATGGAGCCATATTGTCATTTACCTTCTGAATTTCTGTCAGTTTCCTGCCTTGGCCTGTGTCTGCTTTGAAGACTAACCAAGATGGTGCAGTAATATCTCTGTTGGGGATTTATTTTCTGTTTTTTTTTTTTTTTTTTTTTTTGATTTCCATCTCTGAGGGATAGTGTGTCACCAAGAGGAATTGTGCCCATGTCTGGATATAATTTCTGATAAATGTGAAAAGTGCTAATGCAAACACTCGTAACTCCCTTGATGATTTTTGTTTTTCTTCAGAAGTAGCAGTAAACAGTCTTGTTATTGCTGTCCTTATGGGAAGTTACAAAATCATTTACTTCATTCTGGTTAGTTTAATCACTCTGGGTTCAGCGTTCAAGTTACTTGTGTGCTGTTTTCAAAACAAAATACAAAACAATAAGTGGAGTTTGGCCTGCGTGACACCCCGTGGTGGCAGATCCCCGCCCTGCATATTTGTAGCTCACATGACCTCCCTGTGTCTCACAAGGTTTCCTCCCACAGTTCACAGCCGTGCACTTAAGCAAATTAATATGTGCCTGTAGTGTGTGTATCTGGGTGCCGTGCAATAAGCTGGCATTCTGTCTGGGTTGTACCCCGGCCCTTCTGCCTCCTGCTGCTTGGGTTAGGCTCCAAGCCCTCCGCAGCCCTCTCTGGATAAGTCTTAGGAAGATGGATGGATATGCAGAGCAGCCGATAGCAAGTAGCACCAAATAACCCCAGTGGACCACTTGTTATATGCATGTTTGCTTAACTTTGTTCTCCTTTAATTTTTTTTTCCCTGGTAAAGAATGGAAAGGAAATGTGTAATCATCCAGCTAAAAGTGCCTTTTTTAATACTAAGTGACCTGAGGACTTTATTTCATATTCAGAAGAAACACCTTTATCTTTCTATGTATTATGCATCTTTGTGATGTAGCGTAAAAGATTCATTTCGGCATTTGGGTTTTGATGTGACAGGTGACGGTTCATAACAGGAGGGGGGGTAATTGTGATGGTGGGGGGGCACAGCAGCTGAGGGCGTTTGATTCGTGAATCAGTAATGTCTGTTCAGGGCACAGACGCACAGCTGCTGAGTTAATCTGTGTCAGTATGCCGAGAGGCCCAGGGTCATCAGAGGCTTTTTCCTTCTTCCCCAGATGTATAACCGGGAACAACCACGTGATGATCTGCTTTTCTAAAGCGGACGCGTCTCCTATTATGTTGAGTTTCGGAAAGGGGATAGTAAAGGTGCCAGTGGGGCTGCCGGATTCATAAATGGCGCTTGGCGTTTCCCCCCAGTGAGGTACTACTCTGCTCTGTCATTTTCTATTTTTGTGTGTTGCCGGCGAAACTCTTTCTGATCTCTCTCTTCCGAATAACTTGAGAGAATGATGTCATTGTCCCGCTGTTCCGTTTAGTCCTCGATAACAGAAGGCTGTAGTCATTCTTGGAGCTTGTGCTTTTTTTTGTTTTTTTTTTTAAATCTCATCGCCTCCACAGTGTAGCCTTGAGCTGAACCGTCCCCTTTTTATTTGGAGGTGTTTATGGCGGTTCGTCTCTTACAGCAGCGCCTCTCTGTTTCAGTGCTCACTCGGCCTGAACCGTTCCTTACTCCTTAATGAGCCATTTTTCTTTCCTGACAAGGACTATGTTGACTAATTTCTGTCATCGCTTTATCTTTTTAGAATATCTGCCTTGACTAAATTGTTTACTTTTTGAAGTCACTAGTCTGAACGTGTTATTGCTGGAATCAGTCATCTATTTACAGTGGGCCTTTTTGTGGTTATTATGTGATGTGCAGGTCAGTGTGCATCATGGTGCCATTTTGGTTGCTTTGTAATGGTGCGTTCTTCTCTTCATAAATCCCATTCACCCATACAGGGCTTTATTTTTCATTTCATTCAGAAATTTAGACCGACAGTATGTGCAAAGTTAATAATCAAGTGAAGCCTATCTTACTTATCGTAATATCCTTTTTTTTGGCATGGATTGTTGCTTTTGTTATTAACAATGAGAGGATATGAAAACGTCGGCCATGCAGGCTGTTTGGGGGAGGGAAAAAAATGCCTCAAAATAGACATTTGAAGGCAATTAACAGAAGTGTGTAGATTCGGGGTGCCAGATGGTGTCTCCTGAATATAGGATTCACAGCCCAACAGGACTGAAGATTCGACGCCAGTGTTCCCTCCCCAGTGCTTTTTGTGGATTTTGTTTCTTTTTTTAAAGGAGTAAGGTATTCCCCGAGTAAATTTCTGTCCGTATGGAAATCAACAATTAAGTGGTGAAAACATTTCTGAGGCCTCCAAACTGAAATTCTCTTGAAACAAATGGAAAATGGCTTACACTTTTGTTTTGAGTTCCTTCAGCTACGTTACCTTTGATGTTGTTTAACTACGTCACACCACATCGCCTCCTACTCACGTGCGGCTCCCCAGCCCCAGTCATAATGCATCAGCAAGTGACCCGTCTGAAATAATACAAATCCACTGCTAAGTCTATTTACCAGTACAATATTCTGTTTTCAGCATATTCTATTTATGTACTGCATACTTTTTAAATTTGTTTGCACCACGTTCACTTGTTTGCACTATATGTATAGTTTTGGCATTTTGTTTGGCACTATATGTATGTTTGTCTTTGCACTACGTTCAGGCTGCTGTATGCGCCAGAATTTCCACCTGGTGTCAATAAAGTCAATCAAAATCTTAATTCCAATGTTACCCTTTTTATGGCCCGAACTGATTCGTTCTTATTTCGTCTGCAGTGGACCCCCAAATCTGAGGTTGGTTTCCTTGACCTCTGCGGCTTTTGTTTGTCTGCTCGCAGTTGCGCAGAACGGGCTCCCAGAAATGCGGCTTTCTGAGGGGCTTCACAGTGCATACATGTTTTTCTGTGGGAAAACAAAGGCAAATAGCTTATGATGGAGGGTTAGGGTTATTCTTAGTTATCGTGAAAGGACACTTTGTACAGCTAAGATGGCTTTGTGTGTATGTCTCTAAAAACATTTGGGTGAAAAGTGTGTGTCTTTCTTATTGAGGTATATTGCTAGTTTGTTATTGTGGGTTGATCATTTTCAGTCAACAAGTTCCTTGACCAGCATGCCTTCATTTCACTTCCAGTTAGAGCTGCCACTAATGACTATTTTTCTATAGATTAATCTATCGGCTATTTTACCAATGTTTCGATTAATCTAAACTAACACTATCAATTATATCAAATTGAGTAATCTATTGATGAATCGAAACATTGTAATCGTTTATATAATGTAATGTCAGGTAATGTGTTGTAATGTAATGTAATATGATATAATTAGTGCGAGGCAGGAATCAACCAACAACTGCACGGTCCACACTCAGTGACACGTACAGTCAGTTTAATCACGCTCGTTTATTTAAGTTGCATGTTTTTGGACAGTGGGATGAAGCCGGAGCATCTGCAGAAAAGCCACCATGCAGAGTGAACATGCAAACTCCAAACACACAAAGCGGCGGTGTGCGGTGACACCATGACCCACCGTGTCATTATGCTGCCCTGACAGGCTTGCATGATGTGTGATGTTAATATCAACATGGCATTTCATGCACATGCGACTGTCACATCTCAAGGACCGCGATAGTCTCTTGGGTTGCAATAAGTTACTTATTGTAAAACTGTCACGTATCACTCACGCTCACACAAGAAATCTTACAGCAAATCTATATTATTCCATTATAAACCTAAAATTAGCTACATTTAAAGTATTGGGGTAGTTTGCAAACCATTCAGAATATTTACAAGGTAATAAAACTGTTCCATGCATGTAAATGAATGTGCAGACTTGTCTTGAATTGAAAATCTCACGCCAGCCAACTGACCCAAGTTGGCAACCCTGTATTGTGTAAGAAGATTCGGCTAAGTGACAGGGTTGACCTTGGTTTTAGCAGAAATTATTTTGAGATACAGGAAGCATAGAAAGTAAATGAAGCAAAATAATTTAAGTCAACTTGATGACAAAGACAGGCTAGGCTACTCCGCTAGGCTACTCCGCTAGGCTACTCCGCTAGGCTACTCCGCTAGGCTACTCCGCTAGGCTATGGTTAACCTCGCATTTACTTTCCCAGATGTCTTCTTTTAAGGCATTTTTAGGCAGACTGGTGGCTCCGAGGCTAGGGCTCTGTGCCATTAACTGGAAGGTTGCTGGTTCAAATCCAGTGAATGCCTAGAGTGATCCTACTTCGTTGGGCCCTTGAGCAAGGCCCTTAACCAGTAATTGCTTCACCCTGGGTATGATGTTAATCTGCATCCAGCCCTATAAGGAGGTCCTCCAACTTACAGGGAAAACCTTGGGTGTTGGTGGTCAGATTGGCTCCAGCAACTGGGGAAAAAACTTTCACTGGTTCTTTCGGACTAGTGTGGTGCTGAGGTATCACACGGTTGCACTTGGGTTCTCATCCCTGAGGTGGTTTGTTGTGTGGTGGGTGCAGCAACACGCTGTCGGCACATGCTCCCTTACCTCACTTCATTTAAGATAGACTTGATAGACTCGTTCTGTGGTGATATTTAAAGTTCTGCTTTACAATACTAACAGACGACTGCATTTTCAGTCACTTTTAATGTGAATGAAATTATTTGGACCCTCATACACTATGCACGTCTTCCTTCTGCCACATTGCCAAGTAATTGAGAAGGAAAATTTTAATCGACGTGTTTTATAATCACGTAATCGTGTTTAATTTAATTGCAATCCGTAATTGCAACAACTCTTATCTATGACATTTATGGCAGCAATTTGATAAGCCTAAAATATTAATGAGAGATATATTGTGATGCCCAAAAGTTAGCAATCTGTATAAATTCAGCGTATCCTTATGTTTAATAAATTCAGTTAGCGGAGCACGCCACATGCTATTGTTCTGTTACACCATGGAAGCTATGAGCACTGAAGTAGCGGTAGAGAAAGGGGCAGCTCAGCAGACGCAAGATCTTTTAAAAGAGGAGATAACGTGGTTAAAAAAAAATGTGAAACTTTTCAAATTTAAATTTTTCATTTTTATTTCAGTTAACAAGCATTTTTTTTTTTATTAGTTTCCATTTTTATTTCAGTTTTTGTTTAAGGTAATAACACTATTCCCAACAAGCCCAATGCACATGAACACACACCGGCACCATCAATGAACATAGAATAAGTCCAGATTCTACCTAAGTGTTTTGTTAAACACTTAGGGTGAGTTTCCCGAAGCCTTCTTAACGCTACGTCGTTCGTAAGTTCTGTGTTAAAAGATAGAACTAACGAACGA
>JAODLD010000124.1:12405685-12435792 GCA_026781065.1 Mormyrops boulengeri
TGTCCCCCACGGATCGCTCGCCCCCCGTCCCCCCCACGGGGGCGCTTCCCCACAACTTGGGGGGGCACCCCCTCCCCCCCCACCCCCCCCCCCCCCCCCCGCCAAGCCTGCCTCAGACCCATAACTTTGCTGTCTAAGATAAGTCTTTTTGCTTTAGTAAAAGCTGTATAAAAACATATATAATTATACATATCAAAATCACAATTACTACAATTTTTGGAAAGTCAACTAATTAATCTCATTTTGTTATGGCTCATTTTCAAAAGCGTGTTTCCTTAAACTCTCAAGAATATGTAAAAAAAGAAAAAAGAATAGCTACTAATAGGATTCCTGCATGGGGGATGCGGAAAAATGTTTCAGCCTCTTGAAAGAGATGATCTAATATTTAAAAATCAAATGACACCGTATTGTTACACTAGCCAGGCTAATCCCATTATTTAGGTCACGTGTGATATAAGGGCTTTTTTACTTTCGATGAATCCAGGTTTATTCACGGTGACATCTGAAGGTAATCCTTCCCTTCTCCCCCACAGTCTTCAGTCATGTAAAAATCTCTCTGTTCCCCTGCCCACAGTGGACGACTTCAGCGAGGAGTCATCCTTCTACGAGATCCTGCCCTGCTGCGCCCGCTTCCGCTGCGGTGACCTCATCAATGAGGGACAGTGGCACCACCTGGTGTTGGTGATGAGTAAAGGCATGCTTAAGAACAGCACAGCAACTCTATATATCGATGGCCAGCTGGTCAGCACAGTCAAGGTATGATCGAGATCATTTTGTGTGGGACAGTTATTCAGTAGAACAGACTACTGGTTTTAAACATTTTAATTATGTAGAAATAGCTCGATTTCATTTGTAGTATTGATAAAGACTTTGGAACATGAGGTCCCTCTTGTGATACACATATGGGAAATGTTACGTGGTTTTATTCAAAATGCTCACTAAACTCTCCCCATAAACTCTGCTCTATTAGAGCATTACAGAAGAAGCAGCGATTTGAGAAGGCTCTGTATTTAATGCTGCCTCTACTGAAAAATATGGTTATACCATTAAATAAGATCTGCGACAGCGCCCTCTAACTGGACACATGTTAATGTGCAGGTTTTGGGTTCAGTCTGGGGGGGGGGTTGAATGTGGTTACTGGCAGACTGCTTAGGGGGCCTCCCAGCCAGCACACCCGGGGTGCCTCTGACGGGACAGGCCCATCGCTGCCCCTGAGCCGTGCCCCCCCATGTGGGAAGCTATGGGGGGTGGGTACCTGTTTTTGTTGCGGCTTAGCACAGTTTTGTTGGCTTGCGTTGGCTTTTTTTACATGCCATCAAAGAGGGCAACTGGCACAGAGTCCTAGATCAGCCCAATTGCTTGCCTGCTAACTGGGGGGGCGCCCCCATTTCTCCACAGCTTCACTACATCCACAGTGTCCCGGGCGGCTCTGGGTCCACCAACCCCCCGGTGTTGAGCACGGTGTACAGTTACATTGGTACGCCCCCCGCCCAGCGCCAGCTCTCCACACTTCTGTGGCGCCTCGGGCCCACCCACTTCCTGGAGGAGGTGCTAACAGCCGCCAGCATCTCCACTATTTACGAGCTGGGCCCCAACTACGTGGGCAGCTTCCAGGCTGTCTACCTGCCATGTGAGCATCAGTCTGTCTCTGTGTCTCTGTCTGTCTGTGTCTCTCTGTGTCTGTCTGTGCCTGCCTGTCTAAGTCTGTCTCTGTATCTGTCTCTATCTCTGTCTGTCTGTCTGTGTCTGCATGTGTATTTGTCTGTCTGTCTGAGTCTCTATCTATCTCTGTCTGTCTGTCTGTCTGTCTGGATCTGTGTCTGTCTGTCTGTGTCTCCGTGTGCAGCGTTTGATAGTGTAATGATTAACGAGCTGCTCTTCCAAGAAACGAACCAGGAGGAACCGTTTCTTTTGTCCACTGTAGAGACTTGGTTACCTGGCAGTAACTTCTTCAGTTGAATTACCCAGCAGTATAAAATAGGAAAATGTATGTGTGTTGTTCTTTTGATAAAGCAAAATTGTTACACAAATATCTAACAGAAGGGCTACAGTTTTGAAAGAAGTTCGCAGCTCTTTGTATGAATTTGAAGCAGGTCTGTGTGACCACATCACATCCTCTGTTAGGTAAAGACCCCAAAGGAGAGGCGGCCCCCCCGTCCCCCGTGGCGCTCGTCCCCGAGGAGAAGGTTTCCTTCAGCTTGTATGCACTCTCAGTGTCTACCCTCACCGTGGCCAAAATCAGGAAGGTCTACAACAAGCTGGACAGCAAGGCCATCGCCAAGCAGGTGGGCTGTGGCCGGGTGGCAGGTCTGCCTCTCTGATGGGGGGGGATCAGGCATAAATCCTGTGCTGCACTTGCTCCCCTCTGTAATTCCCCGTGTAAACGAGCTGGAATTGCTGCTGGTCATGGGCGCTCCGGAAAGCGCAGAGCCTGCAGTTCTGATGCTGCAGCAGTAGAGTACATCCGTTTGTGTGCCTGTTCAGCATTTAGGCTCAGCCAGAAGATCCAAAGCTGTTGGCTCTTTCGGTCTTGCTGTGCAGTCTGGGTGAATTATTTCTGTGTGGCCCATAGGTCTGCTCATGTACCCGTACCCCCCCTCCCACCCCGTACCCCCCTGTTCTTCCCTTAGCATCAGAACTTAGCAGGGCTGCATCTAGTCCAACTGTACAAATGAAGAAAAAGAACAGGCATTATGCTTGTCATTAAGACCGACGATTTTCCCTAGTGTCACATTGTTCCTATTTAAACCATCCGGCAGTCTGGTCGTTTGACAGAAAGTTCTCCCAGGTGAAGGAAGGGACTTCCTGAAGTTTTCTACCCTTTTCTCACTTCTGTGTGTCTGCTGACCTCCAGTTGGCGGTTTCCTCTCATGAGAATGCCACCCCAGTCAAGCTCATCCATAACGCTGCTGGACACCTCAATGGCCCTGCTAGGACCGTAGGTGCTGCCGTCATTGGCTACCTGGGTAAGAACCTTGCGTTGTGATTGGTTAATATGATAATTCATAGTTGGCATTGGTGGTTCACTGTATGCTGCATTCATCTTTTGAAATGAAAATTATTTCATGTTCAGGTTCGGTGATGTTTAGATCTGGTGATTGGGGAGGCCATGGAGGGTTTGACTTCATTGCGGAAGTTTATAGAATCACTCTTCATCTTGTTTAGCAGTGTGTTTTGCATAGTGGATTATGGGAACATTTTGAAGGAACAGGGTTTGCATCATAGGGTGCTCCTGGTCCTGTAAAAGGACCTCACATTCCTTGGCCGTCATGTGACCATGCAGAGCAATTGTTGGACTGAAACACTCCCATTATGCCATTATGGATCGCCTCCATGTTTGACACTTGGCAACAGACAACAAAGTGCAACCTACAATATCTGCTGCAACATTACATTACCTGTTGCTCTACTGCACTATACCATACTATGTTATGTACGGATAGCTTATGTACTACATTTCTCTTTATAGTTTACATTATGTATATAATGTACAGAAAGTTTATTTTCAGTTATGTACAGATCAGTCACATCATTCTATTCACCTTATATAGTTCATGCACCATATTCATATTCCGCTGCTACATTCCTACTGCTATATTATGTGCACTCTATTCATATGTATATTGTGCGTCTGCCCTCCTGTCGTGTCATGTGCACTATGTGTTAATCTGCACTTTACCCCTGTAATTGTGAACATGCAGTCCCCCATGTGTCGTACAATGTCTTGTACCACTGTATACTTGTGGACAAAATATAAAGTCCGATTTGATTTGACTTGACTTGAAAGCACCTCAAAATTCCAGCATGGGAGAGAGTGTAGGAAAAAGAGTGGAAGATGGTTCATCAGACCATATTAATTTTGTCTTGCTGTGGGATGCAGGTTTTGTGACCTTTACAGCTGATTATAGGTCTTTATGCATTGGTCTTAGCCATAGCCATGAATTCCAGTGAAATGAAGATCATGATGTTCACTCTCCGTTGAAACCAGGTCATACAGGTGCTGATTGAGTTCTATGGTTGTTAGAGGCTGTATTTTTGTGATGTTTAGCAGGTATCCTGTGTCCGTCTGTCCCTCTTATTGATCTACTTGGTATACATTGTTATGATTTCTGAGATGGTTGTCCTTCGCTTATTACATAATTTTGCAGTTTTTATACCGATGCACATGCAATTCAGGCACCAACTGTTTGACCTCTTTGAAATGATCTTACTCAGATTGCTTTGAAAACTTACACATCAAGCTCGCATACTGCTAATCGGCATTCAGCCAATACAGATCACCTTTGTAGCTATGTCTCATTAGGTTGCTTCAGAGAGTCCTTTTTCATGTGGTGTCTACCTCTATATGTGACACAGTTAATACTACAATTATCTGTCAAAGGGATCTGCCTTCTATCACTGGAGACGCAATGTCGCTTCACCTCGTAACCCTTCCTCAGGTGTCCGAGCGTTTGTGCCTAAGCCTGTGGCAACAAACCTTCAGTACATTGGGGGTGCAGCTGCCATCTTGGGCTTGGTTGCCATGGCCTCAGACGTGGAGGGGCTGTACGCCGCGGTCAAGGCGTTGGTGTGTGTCGTCAAGAGTAAC
Organism: Mormyrops boulengeri; assembly: GCA_026781065.1. Taxonomy (NCBI): domain Eukaryota; kingdom Metazoa; phylum Chordata; class Actinopteri; order Osteoglossiformes; family Mormyridae; genus Mormyrops; species Mormyrops boulengeri. The sequence continues at coordinate 12,410,274 of JAODLD010000124.1, forward strand.
CCTTTGGCCAGCAAGGAGATGGAGCGTATCAAAGGCTACCAGGTAGGTCTGTGGTGTCATGCAAGACAGGCCCAAGTTCAGCTGTGCCACTGCGCATGTGGCTTAAAAAATACTGTGCTGCATAAAGTAAGTGTATTTATTCACATGCTAGCCAAGGTGTCCCTTGTTTCATGCCCTTGTGCTGGCTGGGATAGACTCCAAGCTCGCTCTGAGGCGTTACTGGATAAGCAGTTATGGGAGATGTAATGCGGCAGATGTGGATCCCCGGGTATCACTGAGAACTCTCATCTTCGTATTTGGGGGTTTCATTCCTGCTCCTATCACTGTATTTATGGAGTTTCTATGATCTCTCCATCATCCAGAAGTCCAAAAACATGCAGTTAGGTGAATTTGTGACTAAATTTCCAGAGGATGTGATCTAGTGCAGTGGTTCTCAATTGCTGTAGCCTCAAGACCCAAGTATTTCCTGGTTCGTTAAGGGACCCACCCTAAATTCGAGGAAGGCTCAACCCGCCCCATGTTCAACCCAAAGTTACGCCCATAGTGCAGTAACAGTAGCACAATGTGTTCATGCACTGTTAAACAGAAAAGTTCGACATTAGAAAAAATTGTAAATATATATTTTTTTAACCACACACTATGCGACCCACTTTTGGGTCACGACGCACCAGCTGAGAAACAGTGATCTAGTGCATGTACATGCCCCACAGTAGACTGACATCTGTTCAGTGTCACACTTCTTTGTGCCCTGTGCATTTTGGTATAGGCTCTAGGTTTACTATGACCTAATGCTTGGTGGACAGGAGGATGGACGGATGGATGGACGGACCGATAGATGCAAATTAGTTTCGGATCCTTTTTCTGGACAAGACCACCAGGTCCCCTTGAGCATCCTCTTGAGTTTGAGTCTTAGGGCCCCGAATGCTCATCATTTTGGTTTAGCTGCCCAGCTCATGCCTCGTACATATTTTCACACATAACCTATTTGAATTGCACGTATATTTTCCATTGTCATTTTCTGCACTCACTCCAAGATGTGACTTGCTGTCAGTGCTTAAAGCTATTTGCATGCATCATGATTTACATACTTTTTATCTGCCATTTATAATGGGAAAAAATTGTTATCTCTGCCCCAGTCCCTCCCAATATACTGTATTTTGGCATCTTTTTTGCTATGTATTCTATATAACAGCCTGCACATACCTGCATTTGATATGAGTAACTGTGTGTCCTTGGACTCGCGTCGCATCAGTGCCCGTGTGTGCCTGAAGCCCTCTCCCCTCTCTTCCAGCTCCTGGCCATGCTGCTGAAGAAGAAGCGATCCTTGCTGAACAGTCACATCCTTCACTTGACCTTCTCCCTGGTGGGCACAGTCGACAGTGGCCACGAGACCTCCATCATCCCCAACTCCACTGCATTTCAGGACCTGCTTTGTGATTTTGATGTAAGAGCTGCATCTCTGCTATGCAATAAGGGAGACCATTCTGTGCCTGACAGGGCTGATATTCTTACATATCCCTCTGATTAGAGTTAGCATCTATCATGACCATCTGCCTTCTGCCTTTGCTTCTCTCAGGTTTGGCTCCACGCTCCCTATGAACTGCACCTGTCTCTTTTTGAGCATTTTATTGAGCTCTTGACTGAGTCCAGGTGAGTTTGTTACTCCAAGATTTTTAACCGCTAGTCAAATGCTTTGTAAAATTGGGCTGTTTGTCACCTAAATCAGAGCCGGCATGTCCTATTATATAATCATGCAGAATGTTTTTCATGTTGTCCATATTTTTGGTGTTCCTTGATGAAATTGGAGATCCAAGTGATGAATTTAGAGCGATAGTTATAACATGATCTTCCTTGGGTCTCGTCACCTTCAGTGAGGCGGCGAAGAACGGCAAACTCCTGAGGGACTTTCAGCTGATTCCCAAACTGCTGCTGACGCTGCGGGACACGTCCCTGTCCCAGCCCACCATCGCCGCCATCAGCAATGTCCTCAGCCTCCTGCTTCAAGGCTTTCCCAAAAGCTGCGACCTGCTCCGGTACAGTGCCTGGATGTCTTCACTCACATGTCCCGTGGGCTCCCGTAATTGGACTGCGGGTTCATTTAGCTCATGCCAGTGTCAAGTTATGCAGTTTCATTCCACAGTTACTCATAGTACAGTAACCTTACAGAAACAGTCAGTCACCTTCCCAACAAGTAACACCTCACTGTTAGCGGTTTAACTTGGACTTCACCAATTGTCATTTAATGGTCATTTACCTTTGAGGGTTTGTTTTGTGGCTAGTGAAATTATTGTACATTATTTCTATTTATGCAGGTTTGGCCAATTCATTGCCTCCACCCTGCCCACGTTTGCGGTCTGTGAAAAATTTGTCATCATGGAAGCCAACAGCGAAGAAAAAATAGATGGAAGTAAGCCATAGACCGCGCCGAAAAAGCATCGGCACGTGAGCGTACGGTAGGACGGTTCTGATTCCTGTTCTCCAACATCTCCAGCAAATGAGGACGATTTTGCCGGCCACCTGTCAGCCAATCTCATCCTCCTGAGGAACCGGCTCCTGGACATTTTGCTGAAGTTGCTCTTCACCTGCAAAGAGAAGTGCACCGTGAATGCACAGTAAGTGTTTGCAGTGGGGATTTCATTTACTGGCAGACAGTCTCTCTTAGTATTGTGTATTAAGGGTTCTGCGGGCTGTCATTTGCTCCCTGCCACCTTAAGATTAAGGCCTGATTATCTCCCCACCTTGTCCGGCCTTAAATGCAGTGTCGTTATAGGTATGTGTTTGGGGGATGGGAGGTACACATGCAGCATATCTCAACTGCAGCTCTTCGCTTCTGCCCTCTGCAGGGCATGCGAGGAGCTGGTGCGCACACTGGGCTTCGACTGGCTGCTCATGTTCATGGAGGAGCACCTGCACTCCAGCACGGTGACAGCGGCCCTGCGGATCCTGGTGGTCCTGCTGAGTAACCAGTCCATCCTGGCCCGCTTCAGGGAGGGGATGTGCGGAGGCGGTTGGCTGGACCACACTGACTCTGTCATCACCAACAAGATTGGCACTGTGCTGGGTGAGCCGAAGCAGAGCGGTGTCTGATTTTAAACCTCGTCTTCGGGCTTTGAGGTGTCTAAGACGTGATGGATACTTCAGGGTTTGGTATAGACGCCTCTTCTTGTCCTCTCTTGTCAGGTTTCAATGTGGGCAGGAACGCAGGTGGCAGGTCTACGCTCCGCGAAATCAACAGGGAGGCCTGCCATTTCCCAGGGTTCCCTGTTCTCCAGACCTTCCTCCCCAAGCACACCAATGTGCCCGAGCTGTACTTCCTGCTAATGGCGCTGTTCCTGCAGCAGCCCGTAACGGAGCACCCCGAGAACCTGCAGGTACATGTCAGTATAACACCTTTCCTTCTGCTAATCTCACTTTCCTACTGCCTGCTCAGGCACACACAAGTCTGCAGCTGGCTTGCTTTCTTTGGGCATGTTCTGCTAGTTCGGCCAAATCTTCAAATCTTTAAGATCCAAAAACTTATCTGATGACATCTAATTGACTGCTGTTCTCCTCTGGTCAGGATTATTATTAATGTTGTCGTCGGTTTTGTTGTCGTTGTTGTTTTCCTTCTTATTATTATCATTATCAGTAGTAGCACCAGTAGTAGTAGCGGCACTCTAATGAAGGTTGATTAATTATACAGGAATATTACTTGCTCATCATTTTCAGCATGCTGTCTGTGTAAATGATGGCCTTAGGATGGAATGGCTGTTTTAATTGCCCTTGACTAACTGTGTTGCATGTTGTGAAAGTTACTGATGTAAATGAGTCTGTGACATGCTAAAAGGTCAAAGCCCCCGGATGCTGACTGACCACCCCCCAAATCTCCTGCAGTTTGACCTGGACTCCATCTGGACGTTCATCTTCGGCGTACCCGCCTCCAGTGGCGCTCTGGTGGGCTCCATTAGCACCATGTGCACGGAGGCCGCCTTCCTGCTGCTGGCCATGCTGCGCAGCATGCTCAACCTGGTGAGGAGGGGGGGCTTCGGTGCTGAAGGCCCTGATGGAGGTGGGGCTGATGCTGGGTCTGGTGCTGATGCTGGTGCTGATACTGATGATGGTGAATTTCGGGTTGCCTGCTTCCAGCCCTGGCAGTCAGAAGAGGAAGGCTCCTGGCTGCGAGAATACCCGCTCACCCTCATGCAGTTCTTCCGTTACCTCTACCACAACGTGCCTGACCTGGCTCACCTGTGGGTCAGCCCTGACTTTCTGTGCGCCCTGGCAGCTACAGTGTTTCCCTTCAACATCAGGCCATACTCAGAGATGGTACGGGTGGGGGGAGGGGGCCTATATGTGAACTACTGAAAAAGTGCCAATTAACAAGACTAAAATTAAAGCTGAATGATGAATATTAGAGGTAGAATATGGAGAGATTATGCATTGAAGTCTAAAATTTTGTCTAGAATTTTTGGTATTACTGTGCTGGTAATTATTGGCTGGTTTAGCTCATTTCTCATTGGTTACTTTATTTATCAATTATTCATCGGCTCACAAACAGAATAGCAATCACAAAATTGCAGTGCCAGTTATATTTTATTAGTATTCTGTGTTAACTGTAGTCTGACCATTCGGTGCTCTCCGTAGTCTTTATATAATTAAAAAAATATATATTTAACCTTTTTCTTACTGACATAATGTATATCATTAATGTAACAAAGCATATTTCGATATGTAGAAGATCAGTAGTTAGTTGAATGTCACATGATTTTCATTTGAGTATTCAGTTTGATTACAGTTTGGGAAGAATGATACTAAAGAGTATATTGGGTATTTCTTCTGTCGTGACCTTAGGTCAGTGACTTAGATGATGAGGTAGGTTCCCCTGCTGAGGAGTTCAAGGCCTTCACAAGCGATACAGGCATGAACCGCAGCCAGTCAGAGTACTGCAATGTCGGCTCCAAGACCTACCTGACCAACCACCCGGCCAAGAAGTACGTCTTTGACTTCATGAGGGTGCTGATCATGGACAACCTGTGCATGACCCCAGCCACCAAGCAGGTGCCCATCGTTGACATCTTGTTGGAGGTGAGGTCTTATGTTGAAATATGAAGAATGCTGTCTGTCAAGTACTGAATCATTTCTTGTGTTGTTTTTGAAGCCGTTGGCTATGAATCTATACCTCTATTGGTCATTTAGTCTTCTGTTTTTGCTACATGGTGTTTAGTCCATGGGCTTGCTAAAAGTCTAGCAGAATGTAAGGTAGGTGTTTCTTAATTTAGAGTAGCCTTTGCCCTTTTGTAGCAGTAGGGATTCATGGTTAACTGGAGTAGAAACCTGAGGATTAGTTCATGATTTGTTAATATATAGATGGTGTCAGGAAACTGTGGTGTTTTAAAGCCCAGTCCTTGGAGACCAACAGACAGACAGTCAGCGTTTTTGGTCCCTCCCAGCTCCGTGCCAGACAACCCACATTTTTTTCTCCCTCCCAGCTCCCAGTAAAAACGTGGACTGTCTGCAGGTCGCCAAGGAATGGACTGGGAAACTCTGGTGTAGACGAAGGTCCCTCAAGGGGCAAAGTATTTGAAAGGAACACTAGAGAAAGGGGGTTTGTGATGTGGTGGCAGCTAGGAGAAGAGCACTCCCTTAAGGGTGATCATTCTTCTGTATGTGCCAGCGTGAGGCACGCATGCGTGACTGGCATCTCTTTGCCTTCTCCCTGGCTTGGTCCCAACGTGGGCTTTATGCCCAACTAGGGCAGACTGTCCCGCCCCCTCATTGGAGCAGTCATCATTTGCCTGCCATTTCCCAATGCACTTCTTGAGCCTGCCAGTGAGGAAACCACAGTTACTGCCGGTGCTGATCATCCCCTACTGGTGGCTTCCCAATAAGGCTGTTGTAACACTGGTTGTGTATATGGCTGGAATATGGAATATGGATTTAATTTGAGTTATATACTGATCCCACATGAAATGAAACATAGTAACAGATTTTAATTTTCTTCCTCCTATTCCCAGTCCTCTCCAGAGCGCTCAACTCGAACCCAGCAGAAGGAGTTTCAGTCCTACATCCTGGACAGTGTGATGGAACACCTACTGGCTGCAGATGTCCTTCTAGGTGAGCATTGGATGGTCTTCTGCTTTTAGAAGCAGATATGATTATTCATTCTAACATTAACCCAGCCTGGTGGGAGTTAATATCTCATCTACACTGTGTGTGTGCAGTTTGTTCTCCCCATATTTTGCAGGTTTCCACTAGGTACTGTGCTCTTTTTGCAGTCCAAAGGCATGCAGTTAGGCTAATTGGTGTCACAAAGCTGCCCATTGTGTATGTCAATTGTGTGTGTGTGTGTGTGTGTGTGTGTGCGTGTGCATGCGCATGTGCCCTGCAATGAAATAGCACCCTGCCCAGGTTTTTGCCAGCCCAGTGCTACCTGAGATAGGTTCCAGGCCTTTCTGTAACCCTAACTAAGTGGTTAGAAACTGGATAGCTTAACCAAACCATTTTAAGTTTGCCTGAAGGACCAGCTGTGCTTCGTACGTGTGTTACTCAGTCTTCCGTAGCCCTCGTTGAAGGCATGCTGTTGAACCTGTTGTCTTTGCCATGCTCTCCTGATACCCGGGTGTGTCCCTGCATCAGGTGAGGAAGCGTCGCTGCCCATCGCCAGCGGAGGGAGCTACACGGTCCTGGTCAATAATGTGTTCTACTTCACCCAGCGGGTGGTGGACAAGCTGTGGCAGGGCATGTTCAACAAGGACTCCAAGCTGGTGGTGGATTTCATCGTGCAGCTCATTGGCCAGGTGGTAGTGCCCACCTTTTCCTGAACCCCTGCCGCCTGTTCCAGGCAGACCGACGCTGCTGCATGACAACTAGTACTTCCATCTTCATATGATAAACCTGCCCAAGGTTTTCAATACTGTATATATTTTTATTCATTTTACTTGACTAGTTTTTTTTATTTTCCCATTTTATAGCTAGTTTTTTTCCTTTATATAAACATTAAATTTTATGTCTTTGGACGCCGGGAGAGCTGGGCTTGGTGCAGATTTAAATTATACCTAAGCTCTTGGACAAGCACCTTAAGTCATTTTAGTCATTTTCCGGGTACTTAGATTGTTAGTTGTTGATTGGGAGGTGGGGGCAATGGCTGTGACCGGCCAGCATGGGCATATAGACCTATGGCTGCTATTATGCTGATCTCTTCAAAAAGAGCTATTAAGGTTAATCCATAATTACAAATTCTTGAATTAACTTTTGGCTATACAGTAGTAGCAAATGACCTTGGTGATAATGAAAGCCATAATCTTCCATCTTTCGGCATTTGCACTTATATTTTTGTAAAACAAAAAAGACCTTTAAAAACTCATCCATGTGCGTCTGTCCCCTTAGTTTTCAAATCTGCCCCTGCCGATCTCAGTGGTATAAGTCCACAAAACCGCTGAGTCTTGCAGAAGCCCCCAGGCAATGTTCTTAATAGACTCAGGATCACCATCATATGGAAAGATTTCCCCAAATGCTCCCTGCAGTTTTTTTTCCAGCTAAAGACTGGAACTGCAGAAGTGCAGAGCATTACTGTCTAGACGCAATTTTTAGCTGCCTTTTCCAACTTGTTTAAAGTTACACATTTCATCGTGTCGACTAGATTTAACATAAAATTACTGATAAATCGCAAGCTGCTATGTTCGTTAGAACGCAAAATATCACACATGTATTATTTGAAATGCTTGTGTCGGGTTGTCTAGTCATGTATGAGAATATGCAAGCCTTTGATCTGACCTAATTACCTGTTAAGGTAAATTTTATTCATGCAATACATTAATATCACTTGGGTTTGTCAGGTAAAAAAAACCAGCTGTTAGCTGAAAAGTGGAACATGATTAAGAACCAGCTGATGATGTTTCTGTCATAGCAGTGTCTTGTTATACTAATTAATCATTATAATGTTGGGATATTGTGGAAGAATTAATAGACTGATGAGCAAATCTGCACACCCAGGTGGAAATGCATCCCATGGGTTTGCATATTTAATTTGCATAAATGTGTCGGTTACGTTGTTGAATGTAGTGGTATGCTGAAATGTCGGCCTGCTTTAGCTGCAAGGTTAATATGAATGGTTGTAATGTAAGCAGAGGCATATCCAGGGGCGGGGATTGCCCACATGGGCACTGGCAGCAGCTGAAAAATTATTAGCCCTCAAAGTGCCCTCTCACCTGTCACTTAGCCATTCGGAACATCCCATTGGCTGGCTTTGGTGAGGTGTTCTGGATGGAGGACTTTGGAATGGGCTGTCATCAGGGAAATATGGAAGAGTTACTTGACGTAATGGCATCCTGCATCCCTTTGAGAGATTATCATCTGGTCACAGATGCGGCAGTGAAGCCGTGATCCTGACCTGGCAAAGCTGGGAGGCACCTCATGTCTGTAGCTGGCACCGGTGCGCATTTTCGGAGGACGCTGCCCATTGGCCCGTGATGGCTCTCCGAAGCAGAACCAGTGCCATTTGACTCTGATCCCAAACATGCGCTACGTCTGTTTTTATCAGACGGATTCTGAATTGTTTGGGCACATCCTGGATAAACCAGTGTTTCATCCGACAATAAAAAATGCCCCATGTAATTTTAACAAGGCATTTTTAGGATACAATTGTACTTCAACGGGCCGTTATTGTCAATGATGCACAGATGGTATTAATTTGTCCGAATATTTTAACGTGTTCCAGATTGTGCAGTATAATTCTCATTGTGTTTTTCCCCCCCGATTAATCTGAACAGTCCAAAAGGAGATCCCAATCCTTCTCTCTGGACTCCATCTACCACTGTCTGAACCGGACCATCCTGTACCAGCTGTCACGGCCTCAAAAAAACGTTCCGCAGCAGGTGGCGCTCCTGGACGCATTGCGCATGCTCACGGTCAACCGCAACCTGGTTTTGGGCCCTGGCAACCATGACCAGGAGTTCATTGCATGCCTGGCCCATTGTTTCATCAACCTACACACGGGGAGGTAGGAGACATAGCAGGTCGGGAAGTTTTTGCAGTAGACAGTGTTTTTTTTTTTTTGTGGCAAAGCACTTTAAATTAAATCACTTGTGCAGTTGTGCAACAGCAGAGCCAGTCTGAGGGTTTGGTGTGGTGAATACCCGAAAAGGAGTTTGTGTCATCAGGCACTATGCATACCAGCCACAGTGTTATTATATGGGAAGGTGGAGGAGAAAAATCAATCGGTTCTTCACACTCTGCAGTCAGCACTGTTCAGTACCAGAGATATCTGCTTAGTCGTTTCAGCCCTCCTAGCTCAGTTTCTTTGGCAAGCAGCATTTTTGTAACTTACTGCTCTGCCAAGATGTTCCTGAGAAAAATACATACTTAACACCTCTATAGGTTGTAGCTTAAGACAGCTCGCAGTGTTTTCAGTGCCCTCTAACCATTTACTGGCAATCGTTATCCCTCCCTGCCAGCTGCGTGGACGGTTTTGGCCTGGAAGCTGAAGCCCGCATGACCACCTGGCACGTTATGATACCGTCAGAGACGGAGGCTGATGCCTCACACAGCCAGGACGTTAGTGAAGGTGAAGCAGCCCCTACAGATCGCTTAGCTGTACCATACCTGTTTCTGTTCCTCCAAGAGTTACTTTAAAACATTTAAAACATTAGTTGTGATCCACTCTTGAACCTCTATATCCTAAGCTAGAAGCCTTTGATGTCAAGTAGTGCTTTTCCTATTGTAGATATTAGCTAGCTCAGTACTTTAATATATAAACAGAAATTACCTTTATTTGACCTACGTTTGCATTTCTAGTAGCTTAAACCGACAGAGGTTTTTTATGCAGTGGGCACCACTGAGGCCTAGTGTATGCTTATGTAAGAGTGTCCTGTGTTCCCGTGATTGCTCCAGGTCGCCATCTCCTGCTGAAAGCAGTGAACCGCGTCTGGACCGAGCTCATACACAGCAAGAAGCAGGCACTAGAGGAGATCTTCAAGGTGCCCCTGCCAACTAACGAGCGCGGCCATGTGGACATAGTCTCTGCCCGGGCACACATCGAGGAGCTGGCAGCGAAGAATTGGCTGAACCACCTTGGTGAGTGGGGCTTAAGCCCAGCAGGGACTTTATCTGCAACGGTTCAGTGCGAGGTCTGAATACGGATGTAGCGTTAAGCAGATTTTATGAAGGAGCCAGCCTGTGCTGCTCTAGTCGATAGTCTTTTGAGTGATGTCTTTCATAAGGGGTTTGATTTGCCTTTTATTGCCCATTGACTATAAATAAAAAGTAGCATTGTTGTAAAGAAATATATCTGTTTCGTCGAATATAAGATTAAGTCCTGCAGAACATTTTCCATTCAGACTGAATGCATTTGAAATTAATATCTTAGCTTCTCAGTCAGTCTGCTTATATCTCGATCCTCCTGTGAGGTCTATACAGTTTTGGCAACTGCTGGCAAACTTTTTTTGAAAGCATCATATATTCCAATTTTTATCAATGGCGAATATATGCTGTAGAAGCATCACAACAATGTTAACTGGTATTGTGCTTGATTATGCAATTGCAAGTCATGGAACCGCAGGTATTATCAGATTAAGGTCTGTGGTCTTCAGTGGTGGGGGTGGCTTAACTCTGTCACTTCTGCATTCCAGCCCATGAGAAGAAATGCATCAGCCGCGGGGAGGCAGCTGCCCCCGTTGCCCAGTCCAAGCTGTCCCGGGTCAGCAGCGGCTTTGGCCTGTCCAAGCTGACGGGGGCCCGCCGTAGCAGGAAGGAGAGCGGCATCAACAGGAACAATCTGTCGGCACAGGTACGCCCAGCGCTGGCATGGGACCCACTGCTCTCCCTTAGCGTGGCTCCTGTCTGAACGTGCTGTTTGTCTTCAGGAGACCTTCCAGTGGATGTTCACGCACATCGCAGTGGTTCGGGACCTGGTCACCATGCAGTACAAAGAGTACCAAGAGGTTTGGATGCAGTTCTGCCATATTTTTATATTGATAATATTGCCTGGCCAAAAAAAAGTTACCCTTTGAATTTAAATCAGCAAGTACTTAAGAGCCAATGATTGGATCATTATTACAGCTCAGCAATGTTAGGCAGCAATAAAGGGAAGTCAGCTGAGTACCTGAATCTACTGAATGGCCAGGTTATCCCATCAATGGATTTTTTTCTTTCCTAATGGCATGGGCATATGGGCATATTCCAGGATGGTAATGCCAAGATTTATCATGCTTGATTTTTTTTCCCCCCAAAGTGTGGTTCAGGGAGCGTGAGGAATCATTTTTACACATGAATTGGCCACAGTGTCTTGACCTTAACCCCACTGAAAGTCTTTGAGATGTGCTGAAGAAGACTTTATGGAGTGGTTCAGCTGCTTTTTTTTTGGCCAGGCAGTGTATTTTCATCCTTCTTACTTCAAAGGTCTTCAACCTTTCAACCATCAAGTCCAATTCCTAAACAGAATGAGCTTTGAAAACACTCTCTCCTTGTTCTTTAAGGACAAGGTGGAGATTAGGATTAATTTCCTAAAACCAGAGGCTAGACTAGACTTAAAGATTTTACTGGGGTGGCAGTGGAGCAATATTTTGGCAAGCTGGGTGAGGGGGCTTGGTATATTTTACTAACGATATATTGCTGGGGGGTATGACCTGGGGTGCCCACGTGTTTGCTGGGGGAGGCATGGCCACCCCTTAGATCAGGGGTGCGGCACATGTTCCATGGAGGCCCAATGTAGGTGCGGGTTTTTGGGATGGCCTCTCAATCAGCCAATAATAAAACAGCGGTTCTCATGTCCAGTCCTGGGGAGCCTGTGTTCCTGGCTGATTGAGAGGACACCCCAAAAAGCGGCACTCATACCGCCGCCACCCCCCCTCGCCTTAGATTTACCCCTGCCTAAAACACTTGAGAATAGAAGCTTCACAATGGCCCCAAAAACCACCTTCTGTTCTCGGCGATGCCCGCAGCGGCAGCAGAATGCCCTGAAGTATGTGACGGAGGAGTGGGCGGGCATCGAGTACGAGCTGCTGCGGGAGAGGGGCCTCTGGGGCCCGCCCATCGGCTCCCACCTGGACAAGTTCCTGCTGGAGATGACAGAGGGGCCCTGCCGGATGCGCAAGAAGATGGTCCGCAACGACATGTTCTACATCCACTACCCCTACGTGCCAGACACTGAGCCCGACGTCAGCACCCAGGTACACTGACAACTCTGTGTCCCATAGCTTAAAAACAGAGCCTCTGTAAGTGGAGAAGAAACTACAAGCTGGTATTGGCTCTGGTATTGGGCCATTATGGTTAAACATACAGCAGTAGCAGCACACATGAAATGAAACCAGGCCCTGTGGGTTTGGCCAGCATCCACTTTCATTATGCCTGAGTTTTGTAGATGAACACATTGGGCACAGGGTTACATTTGGCAGGAAATTATTGATTTCATAGTAAAGCCCAATAAGATCACAAATCTGAAGCGTTTTAATAATAATAAATCATTTTTCACTTATCAATTGACCCTTAAAATACTACGAAACATTTATATCATTTTCATGTACACAACAAAATTTGAAGAAGAGCAAAACTTTCTTGTGGAAGTAGCTTTTTTTGTTAGCTTGCTATGATCTCTCAGTAACTTAAAGTAACTCAGAGTTTCAGAGTATTACTTTCACAGTTTTAATCAACAGTTCAGCTGTCTCTCTTCAAGCCCCCAAAGAAATTAACTGTAGCCTCAGTTAACTGGAGGATTATTTTCAGCATGTAATTAAAAGTGGCTGCAGTGGGTCAGTCCAGCTGACATTTATATCTGAAAGCTTGGATTGACACTTGAATTAACTAGAGGGGATCGGAAGTCTCTTTCTGAAAGTGTGCTGGATTTAATTTTTCTCTACCTGCTCTTTGGGTTTCCATCTGGCACCTTTCCAGGAAGTTGGCCTAAATGGTGCCTGATCATTCAACACTTGACTGGAAGAAACTCTTAAATCCAAATTAAAATAAAAATAAAAGAAAATTTTGAGTTTATGAATCCAAACCCCATTTTCATACGTTATCATATTTACTGTTACATGAAAATAGCAACAGTTGTTAATTTTTTAGTAATTAAATAGGGATGGTGGCCAGAGAGCGTTTTGCTGTTATTTGGGCCATTATTTGCTGTTATTTGGGCCGTCCTAATTCGGCTAGAGGGATTCCTGCGTTAATATTATAAGAAAATTGTTTACTCGTATGCTGGGTGCTGACAGTAGGATCGCAAGAATACAAGTGAATATATGAATGTAAAGTGTTTCCTTTGTAAAATTGAAAATGTATTTTTGAGAGGTCAAAATTTTTGCAAAATAAATCAGTTATATTTTCAAGGGAATAATAACCCAGTTTTTAGAAGGTACCGTTTTGCAAACATAATTTTGCATTTGATATTTTGCTAAATTACAGAAATATTTTATGTTGGCTTAATACCGTATGGTAGCTTAAAGATTTATTTAAGTGTAATGGTTTATCTAGAATGTACTTCTGTATTCTCTGTATGCCGGTTGATTAATTTCTTTTGGTAGGCATGACCTAATTTTGCTGTCATTTTAGTAGTGTTCCCTAACCTTAGCTGTAGGTAGTATGACAATATCTATACACGCTATCTATAACAAGTAGATGGAATGAAATGGATAATGAGACCAGATCTATGTGTCCCATTTGTTCTAATCCAGCTTGCCTCCACTCAAAGCCACCCTCAAGTACCCCTGTTTCCTGACCCGGCTCTTGCTCCTGTGAAGGTACCAGTCAAATGGTCATTCTGACAGCTTAGCAGCTCAAAGTAGAATTCGAGAATTTTGCAACGCCGCCACTTTAAAAAAACTTGGGGGGTGGGGTCCGGCCTGTAAGTGCCTCTGAGCACTCAATATGGAAAACATGTGCAGCCAGATGACAGGGATGTGCTCAATGTTTAACATAATGGCACCGGTTGAATGCAGATTATGCAGCTTGGCCCTTGCTACTCCTTGGGTAGACCACATTAATGCATTTTGACTAGCTGCTGTATATAATTAATGTATAAAACATGATTGGATGAGTGAACTGGCCATAAGCAGTGACCCTAAAATCATTTTTGATACACGTTGAAAGTAAACAAAGATGATTTGTGAGAAATGCTAGTGCCCTTTGTTCTCCACTGCTTTCAGCTTCTTATCAATATACCGAAATCTCTTCAGGCTGCGGTGGAGCATTGGAGTTGTCAGACATGGATCGTGTTTTATCGAATGTATTTTTTGTTCGTCTTGTGCATAAGTCTCGTGTTGCATTTTCTCATTTCTTTGACCCAAATAGAAACATAAAATGCACCTCACAGGATAACCATACTCTGAAAGTTCTTTTAAGTGTCTTAGTCGCAAATCTTTATTGACGGATCATCTGCACTGTCTTACTCCCCATTAAAGAAAGAATAGACTGTCAAAGGAAGCACCAGCAATTATTGCTCCACACATTCAAAAGAAATAATCCTTTGACTGCTTTAGTAGGCTTGCTTTAGCAGAAGCTCTTGTGCATTAGAGGTTCTCCCTTTCCCCCATTTATCTGTCTACATTTGCATATTACAGAGCTACTTCAATCCCCAGGTGCTGAAATTATGACAGTTTGGTTGGCATGATTTCAAGTCTGCATTGGAAGTTTTGTAGTTAGGAATACCTCTGTGGGGTGGCTTTAGGATTTTGCCAGGGTTTAGCTTAGCAGGGGCTGGTAACGAATGCCCCCCCATGGTGGAATGAGCTCTAGGCCTCCCGTAAACATCCCCATTTCACTAACTATCCATAACCAGCAATTAATATGCATTTAGGAACTGCCATTGAGCTCAGTGTTTCCCAGCGTTTTTTTCTGCTGTGGCACACCTTCCATATGGCAGCGTTTTCAGCTGGTTGAAAAACTCTGATTTAGCCTTGCATGGTACATCAGTTATTCTCCAGATCCTTTCAGTACATACATAACTGTATTTATACAGCTTCATCAATGTTTGCCGACTAATAAAGCAAAGTACATCTGTTCTTTCTAGAGATCCAATGGTGATTCCAAACAGCGTGCAGTTAATGCATTTTGGTTTCAGTGTATTTTTCCTCAGGGGATATGCAGACTAAGGAGATCATCTAAATGCTGTAAAATGTCGTCTAGTAGAAAAACGACACTTGAGCGTTGCAGGTTTTCCATAGCGACATGTGATGCCGACAGGTTGAATTTTTCTGTGTCATATATGGACTTTTCCTTCAACAGCTGGTTTCTAGAGAATGATGAAATGCCAGAACCTGTCAGGGGGTTTCTTTCAGTGATCCTCTAAGTTTCTCAGACTGCTTGACAGATTTCTGTACTATTAGTTTTGTACTCTGTTATCTATCTTACAGCAGAATACATTTATTAATTTTTTCCCACGGATGCTGTAAACATGATGCATGATTCCTGGTTAATGTCTTCCTCTCACTCTGCCATCTTCCGTCCAGAAGCCTATTCGATACCGGAGGGCCATCAGCTACGACAGCAAGGAGTACTACATGCGTGTGCTGTCAGGAAACCCTGGCATGTACCAGCACTCCATCGAGCAGAGCTCAGAGGGGGTGACCACGCAGCACGAGCCCGAACACGGAGAGGACACCATCGCCAGAGTCAAAGGTGGGCGCATCTCAGGGTCAAAGGTCACACAGATACCGGTACCGGCCATGTCAGAGAATGTGATTCCTTCTCTGAGTGTAAGGGTTTCTAAATCTCATTTTCTGTGTTTTACATTTGTGCTTCAGCTGCTTACTCATAGTATATCAAAACTTCCAGAACTCACAGCTTGCAAGTTTTACAGTGCAGAAGGATACGGGTGCTGGGGGTGCCTGAACACCTACCCATTTTCACCCACAAAATTTTACTGCCTCCCAGGGCAAATTTAACCAAGGAGGATCCATCCTCCATCCGGCAAATTTTATAGAGCGTTTCTTTTTCATCACTGATGATTATGGTAAATCCACCCCCCCCCCAGTTGGCAAATTTTATCAAATGAGATGCAGCACCCTAGGACAAGGACCTGTCCCTTGTAAAGTCTCTGCTGTGCCAGATGGCCGTACTGGCTTTTGGGTTTTAATGTCACAGTTGCGTTCAGCAGAAGCCTTGGCCTAACCGCTTCCTGATGCTGAACACCAGGTCACGTACCACCCCGAGGCTTTTGGGTCAGCTTTCTCAATGGGTGTCTCCCGGCCGTGCGCATCTCTGTGGTCCACAGGTCTGGTGAAGCCGCCACTCAAACGCTCGCGCTCTACGGCGGACGGGGGCGACGAGGACGGACCAGAGCAGCTGCAGGACCAGCTGCTGGAGTCCGGGGCCGTGGACGAAGAGGAAAAAACGGACAACACTACCCTGCTGAGGCTCCTGGAGGAGGGGGAGAAGGTGAGGAGGCGCTTCTGAGGAGCGAGTCTTTTGATCGTCAAATTATATGTGGCTTTTTCAACTAAAACTGCATAAATAAGCTACAAAAAGCAGAGATTATACGTTTACAGAATGTAGCTCCCATCTTATGTAATTTTGGTTTTGGCTCCCATTACAGAGTGAATTAATCATGTTTTACTCACTGTAGCAATGCACCATTTTTCGTCGTAACCTGTTTGCTTAGTATAGTACATGGGATTGTGGTGCATGAGGTCTGAGTGATGCCATGACACCTCGCCTTGAGCCTTTGGGTCCCGTTTCACTGTGTTTTTGATGATATAATATCTTGTTTCCATATCAACAGCTTGGCGTGATATTAAGCCGATTCAGAGCTACATTAGCATCCATTTTAGTGTAATTTGAAATGGGAATATGGTCTAAGAAGAATTAATTCTGGTATGTGCATGATGGGGTTCATGTATCGCTGTATATATTCTCACTTTATGGATGGAAGCCTTTTTCTAAATCACTATAGTCATTCAGTATTTATTTTATATGAGGATGGGCTGGAACTTGTTGCAACTTGATTACATCATGAGACATCCTTTTGAGCATCTTTTGATTCTGTGTCCTAAACACAGATTCAGCACATGTACCGATGCGCTCGGGTCCAAGGCCTAGACACCAGCGAGGGTCTGCTGCTGTTTGGGAAGGAGCACTTCTATGTGATTGACGGTTTCACCATGACGATGAACAGGGAGATCCGCGACATCGAGACGCTTCCTCCAAAGTAAGTCAGCAAGAAAAAAACAGCGGCTTCCCTACAATGGTGACCTCCGGTTGGGATACCTTTATGTGCGTATATGTATGTATAATTTGTATTTCTTCGTATATTTTTTTAAGTGTCCATAGTTAGCTACTTTCTTGCTGCTTTCTATTTGCTGCAGATTTTATTGAAAGTTTTGAGAAATTGCCTATGGGAAGGAATAAAATATACATACTGTTCCACGTAAAGAAGGAATTCTGCATTTAAGCATAGCTTGTCATTCCCTTTCATTCATCTCCTCTGAAGATAGAAGTTGCATGAATTACTGCATGTATAATTTGGTCTGTCAGCAGACTGCAGTATGCTTTTCTCTGCCTCTCCCCTCTCATATCATTTCTTAAATATTTGGGACACGGTTCTTTGACTTGGATCTAATATTTTAACATCTGCGTAGTTCTTCAGATTGTGCTCTCTCTTTTTTTATTATTATTTGCATTTAAGTGTAGCTGAAAGCACTGAATGAATGCTGGTCTCGGTCTACCTCACAGTGCCCCCCTCACTAAACTGCCGCGGAGCGGCTGACCTAGATTCCGTCTCTGTTTCCGCTTCATATGTGTGAGGGCTCCTGCTGAATCATTTGGCCCCTGTCTTGTGATTTCCCGTCTGCTGGATGTGTGTGTGGAGGTTATGGAGAAGTGCTTGGCCCACGTGCTGTGATTCCACGTCTGCTACGGTGCGATGGTAAAACACTTGGCCGTTTTATCGGGGTTCTCCAGCATGCATGAGGCAATCATACCCAGGGGGGCGAGGCAGGGCCAGAACCAGCTGAAGAGGACCTACAGCATCTTCGCCTATGAGGACATCAAGGAGGTGCACAAGCGACGCTACCTGCTGCAGGTGAGACCACTTTGATTTTTCCAGCCGTAAGGGGAGACCGGTATCTGTCACTCACCTGTTGACATAGAACATGGATCTTTGCTTTGACTTTGGTCACAAAATCATTTTCAGAATTGGTTCGGTCTATTAACACCTGTCTTGTTTGATTCCAGCCAATCGCAGTTGAAGTCTTTTCAGGAGACGGAAGAAATTATCTGCTGGCATTTCAGAAAGGGGTCCGGAACAAAGTCTACCAGAGGTACGTGTGCACCTATCCAAAATATCTATCCATCTATCCATTTTCTGCCGCTATCAGCAGGGCAGCAGACTAAGCAGGGATGGCCAGACCTCCCTCTCACCAGCCACCACCTCCAGCTCCACTGGGGAATACCAGGGTGTTCCCAGGCCAGCCCAGAGAGATCTCTCCAGTGTGTCCCATGTCTGCCCCGGGGCCTCCTCCCTGTTGGACATGCCGGAAACCTCCCAAGAGGGGGCATCCAAGATGGAATCCTACTTAGATGCTTGAACCATCCCAACTGACTCCTTTTCCGATCCAAAATAACCAGGCTGATTTGCCTTAGATACTGCTTATTTGCGCATTCACCAGAGTGTGTTTGGCTGCTTCTGCGAAATAAAAACATAGTGTTGAGATTACAGATTCATTAAATATGGACAGAGCACTTCGAATGAAAGTCCTAATGCAGACTGACCCCGATGAATGAATGAATGTTACGTTTATATAGTGCTTTTCAAGACACCCAAAGCACTTTACAGAACCATTGGGGAGACACTTCAACCACCACCACTGTGTAGCACCCACCTGGATGACGCAACGGCCATTCTGCGCCTGTACACTCACCACACATAGCAAAGGTGGTGATGGGGCAGGAGAGAATTCACCAATGAAGTCTAGGAGATGATTATGCGGCCAGATTTGAAAGGGCCACAGTGGGCAATTTTAGCCAAGACATCAGGGTACCACCCCTACTCTTATGAAAGATGCCCATGGATCTTTTATGACCTCAGAGAGTCAGGACCTTGGTTTTACGTCTCATCGGAAGGACGGTACCATTTCTACAGAACTGTGTCTCCTTCACTTCACTGGGGCATTGGGTCCCACACAGACCACAGGATGGGCTCCCCTGTTAGCCACACCAACATCTCTTCTGATACATAAATGCACCTCCATTCTGCAGTATATGAGCCTGTAAACATCTTCTGGTCTCATTACAGGTTCCTAGCAGTGGTGCCCTCTCTAGCTGATAGCTCAGAGTCCGTCTCCGGCCAGCGGCCCAACACCAGTGTTGAACAAGGGCAAGTATCCCAACCCATGGAAGAGGGGGATCCATGGCCATCATCACACTGGAGTTTAATGGGGATTTCTTTCTCTTGTCATATAAAGGTCTGGATTGCTGAGTACTCTGGTGGGAGAGAGGTCCGTAACACAGCGTTGGGAGGTAGGCTTTCCTGAAGACCATTTTTGTTTGACTTTCTTCACATCAGACTGAAGAATATGCATGTACCTCATGAGGGAAATCCTGTCTTTTTCCACACAGAGAGGGGAGATCAGTAATTTCCAGTACCTCATGCATCTGAACACACTGGCAGGCAGGTCCTACAATGACTTGATGCAGTACCCTGTCTTCCCCTGGATCCTTGCAGACTATGATTCAGAGGTACAGGCACCGTGACATACTAATATACTGTTTAATGATATGATTTGAGGAGTAAATGGTTCATCTGCTTTTGTGGAATTTTGTGCTTATGTTATCTTTGTGTTTTTTTGGTCCCCGCCTACCAAGGAACTGGACCTGAACAACCCTAAGACATTCCGTAACTTGTCCAAACCCATGGGGGCTCAGACAGAAGACCGGCTGATCCAGTACAAGAAGCGGTTCAAAGACTGGGAGGACCCTAATGGTATACACACTAGAGAGGCACAGCAGCGGCATTACCTATATCTGTATCTGTTCAATCAACAAAATTATCTGTCTCCATATTTGCTTTTGGAAAGTGGGCGTGGTTCATAGCGGAGAGTGGGGACGGTTGCAACCCTTTATTTATTTTTGTCTGTCTCTCAAAGATTGTTTGTATTGGAAAGACAAAATTTGAACACATTAAATCCACATCTGTCAGCTACCCACCTGCACTGATGTAACTTGTATATATGATAATATATGTACAATTTACACTCAAATAGTCAAAGTCAAATGTTGCAACTGACCCCCTGACAGGGGACAGTTGCAACATTCATAAAAATTTTACAAATTCATTCTTTATCATCATTTTGCAATTTCTTTAATTTATTTATGCACAGACATGGTCTTCATTAAGTTAAACTGGCTGTATAAAGACAAAGACTAGTAAAACTACTAGAAGTGCTAGAAAAAACTTGAAAAAGTAACAAGCATGTTTTGGATAATTATCACAATACATTTTGAACTACAAACAAATTTTTAAATCAAAATCAAGACACTGAAATTTAATAATACTTCTGTGAAATGTGAAAGCTTACTAAACTGAACTATGTGTGTGTTTAAGTGAATGTTGGAGTATATTCTTAAGTGTGCATTTGGATATAGGTGAGTGTGAGTGTGTGTGTGCGTGTATGACAAAAAGAGAGTAACAGAAGAAATCCACATTAGGGCTGCATTTAAATCAATATTTTAAATTGACGCATCGTTTTTTTTTTAAATTATTATGATTTATTGTTATGGTTTCTAAAGCACTTCATTATAATAAATGTTTCCCTTTAGTATCACTACGAAATATGAGAATAGTTCAGTTGTACACTGTTCAAAGTTTCGCCGGCATACCAGGGTGGCACTAACGCTATGCACGAGCACCTGAAGCCAAGACACACAGGCGCTATTCTGGATAATGGGCCACCAGAGTAGGCAAAACCACTGTAAGTGTTGTCCATTCGTACTTATTAGTATGGAGAACCTTTTGTCCTTGTAGCTGCAAATACACTCATTAATAAAGCCATAAAGTTGTCTGCCTGCTACCTTAGAATCTCCATTGAATAAGTGTTCTTGAAAATGTTTAGGCTGAAATCTGCGCTTATTCTACCTTGATTGAAGGTGTTCGTGCACGCGTTGGGCTTGTTGGAGCCAGTGTTACCTTAAACTAAAACTGAATGGAAAATGGACATTAAATAAAAAAATAATTATTATTTGTGAACAGAAATAAAAATGAAAACGATTTACCAAAGCAAAAAAGTATCAGACTGCGAGAAGTATGGCCTCACCACCGACGTCTTCTACTTTGTGTAACCACAGTTTCTCCTCTTTTAAAAGCTGTTATGGCTACTGTGCTGTCCTATTCTTCATTGCCACATCAGTGCTTATCACTTAGGTAAAATGCTAAATCAGTCACATCTGGCGTGCTCCACTAACTTAATAAGCATAAAGATACGCTGGATTTATGCAGATTACTAACTTTTCGGCATCACAATACCCATCATGTTAATATTTTAGGTATACTACTAATCTGATTATCAAATTGTGGGCGAAAATAATGTCCATATACTGCCGAAAAGCAAGGGTCATTATCTAAAGTCCTACAATAACAGTTTCATTGTCAAAATAAAATTAAACGGTCAACTTGTTTTTCTGGAGGAAAATGAATCATTTAGATTAATCTACCAATCGGTAAAATAGTCGCTAGGTTAATCAGTAGAAAAATATTTGTTAGTGGCAGCCCTAATCCACATCAGATGAAAGCTTACTGAAGTGAACTATGTGTGTGCGTTTAAGTGAATGTTGTAAAGTATTTTTAAGTGTGCATCTGGATGTGCAGGTACGCCATTATTTGTGTGTATGTCTGTATGTGCATGTGATGTAGGTTGCGTGTGTGTGACAGAGAGAAGGTAAGAGAGGGCAATTAGTCCACGTGTGGCTCGCAGCTGTGGCAAGTATAAATGGCTCCTCCATCAGTGCAACTGCATGTTGGGATGGTTGCAACATGCTAAAGCAACATAATACTTGCTGTGCTTGCTTGACACAATAGCTTTGACACCTGTTAGAAGCTAAAATAACACAGATTAAAGTTATATGACTTTGCAATGCTTCTCGCAAACAGTTTAGACAGCATGACAAAATTGATCATAAAAAAATACCTTACACCTTTAGAAGTATTTTTGGTAGAAGGAATGGTTACAAATGGCTGCTTTCTTCCAGGAAGGAGGAGAGGTAACTGAGCATGTGCAGTATGAATATCGTCACTGCAGCTGATTCCTGATTAGAGGAATAAGCCATGTTACAACCGTCTCCACTCTCCCCTACCAGAAGTCCTGTTAAAATTATATTATTTAACTGTAATTTTCACTGGAAATGCAATTGTTGTGCCTTAACTAAGCTGAGTTTTATAAACTGTCTGACCCCCCCCCCCTTTTAGCCAGGGAACAATCAGAAAGTGTACTGAAAAAATGTTTTAGAAATTGAAAGATTCTGTCTTACATTGAAGATTGAAACTATTTACACTAAAGATATATATATTCCGACCACATACAGTGATGTGACCATATGCAATGACATGCTTTCTTGCTTCTAGGTGAAACCCCTGCTTACCACTATGGGACTCATTACTCCTCTGCCATGATCGTGGCCTCATACCTGGTTCGAATGGAGCCCTTCACTCAGATTTTCCTCAGGCTACAAGTAAGAGAAATGCTCATCTTCACCCAGCCCCGATTCCTGAAGTTTTTAGAGCTCTTGTTGTTTTTCACAGATTAATGTGCAACTTGTAATGCGAAGTTATACTAATGATTGCTCAATGACTTTGTTCAGTTATTTGCATTAAAAGCAGTGTCTCCCTTTCTGTGGCCAGCTGTTTGGAAATGGCGTGGGAATGATCGGGGTGTTTGTTTCGCTTCTCATGTTCGAGGCCACTACATTGTGTCTGTTATTCCCGAATGCCCACAGGGAGGTCACTTTGACCTGGCGGACAGGATGTTCCACAGTGTCCGGGAGGCATGGCTCTCCGCTGCTAAGCACAACATGGCCGACGTCAAGGAGCTCATCCCTGAATTCTTCTACCTCCCGGAGTTCCTCCTCAACTCCAACAACTTTGACCTAGGTGAGAACCTCATTCTATGCTTTTGTGGTATTTTACCACAAAATGGGTGTGAGAAGACCAACGTACTAATTCTTTGTTTATACTCCGCTCCCTGCATGGATAATAGGCAGTAAACAGAACGGCACCAAACTCGGTGATGTGATCCTGCCCCCATGGGCCAAGGGCGACCCCAGAGAATTTATCCGGGTTCACCGAGAGGTATGTGATGTCATTTGTTCACCGCTAGCTCCATGGGGGTAGAGTGTGACCCGTGGCCAGCAGAGTGATCATATCACCGTTGGGACTTTGAGCAAGGCCCTTAACCCTGAAGCTCTAGTGGTTGACCCTGCTCTCTATCTGTGTGTCATAGGAGAGCAAGATGGGATAGAATTCCAACTTGCTTGTAGAAATGGCAGTAAAGTATTATTACCGTTATAATGTGCTGCTGCAGTCCATCTTGCACACAATCTTTGGTGTCCCTCTGTGATGCCCAGGCTCTCGAGTGTGACTACGTCAGCGCCCACTTGCACGAGTGGATAGACCTCATATTCGGCTACAAGCAGCAGGGGCCACCCGCCGTGGAGGCTGTCAATGTCTTCCACCACCTCTTCTACGAGGGCCAGGTGGACATCTACAACATTAACGACCCACTGAAGGAGACCGCCACCATTGGCTTCATCAACAACTTTGGGCAGATCCCCAAGCAGGTACTGCAGAGTGGCCTCTTTTGAAAGGAAGTACAGGAAAACGGGCTACACTCCTGGTGATATAACAGTATATAAGAGTGCTGACCACAACGGAGAATCTACGAGGAATAACACGTCAGCACAGACGTGTTTCGGCGTGATCCCTTCCTCAGTGTGCTACTAGCCCTGTGCACTTCTAGTTTAAAAAGACGTATCCCTATTGGACAATCAATGATAATACAGCAGGTATCATGGGCATCATCAGGGCATCATCAGACCACACCCTGAATGAGTGATATCACATCAGATTACTAACAAGGTATACAAAACATCAGTGATGGTATGTGTATATCATGTGATAATATCACAAGGGATAATATCACACCACACACATACATACATAACATATCACAAGAAGCAAGAGAGAGAGAAGTCTTCATTCATACTATGTGGAGTCACTGGTGAAAATATACCATGCTTCTCTTTTAAGTAGACTGTCTTTTTAACCCCTCCTGGAGCCAACACCTTATCGTGGTGGAGGGGTTTGAGTGTTCCAATGATCCCAGGAACTAAGTTGCCCGGGGCTTTATGCCCCTGGTAGGGTCACCCAAGGCAAACAGGTCCTGGGTGAGGAACCAGACGAAGTGCGACTCATAAGACCCCTTATGATGAAGAAAAGAATGGATCCACGTTTTCCCTTGCCCGGATGCGGGTCATCGGGCCCCCCCCCCGGAGCCAGGCCTGGGGATGGGGCTCAATGGCGAGCGTCTGGTGGCCAGGCCTACACCCAAGGGGCTCACCACCTGTAGGAGGGGCCAAAGGGGTCAGGTGCATAATGGATATGGGATTGTGCATAATGAACACCATGTTCAAGCATAAGGGTATCCATATGTGCATTGGCACCAGGACACCCTAGCCCGCAGTTTGATGATCGACTTTGTAGTCGTGTCATCGGATTTGCGGCCGCATGTCTTGGAAACTCAGGTGAAGAGAGGGGCGGAGCTGTCAACTGATCACTACCTGGTGGTGGGTTGGCTCCGCTGGTGGGGGAGGAAGCCGGCCAGGCCTGGCAGGCCCAAGCGTATAGTGAGGGTCTGCTGGGAACATCTGGCGGAATCCCCTGTCAGGGGGAGCTTCAACTCCTACCTCTGGCAGAACTTCTCCCATGTCCCAGGGGAGGTGGGGGACATTGAGTCCGTTGGGCCATGTTCCACGCCTCTATTGTGGAGCTGAAGAAGGAGTCCTATTGGGCATTTTTGGCCTGTGGGACTCCAGAGGCAGCTGACAGGTACCGGCGGGCCAAGCGGAATGCGGCTTCAGCGGTCACTGAGGCAAAAACTCAGGTGTGGGAGGAGTTTGGTGAGGCCATGGAAAACAGCTTCGAGGAGATTTTGGTCCACCATCCGGTGGATCAGGGCGGGAAAGCGGTGCAGCATCAACACTGTTTATTGTAGGGATGGGGCGCTACTGACCTCAGCTCAGGACGTTTTGGGTCGGTGGAGGGAATACTTTGAAGACCTCCTCAATCCCACCGACACGCCTTCCAATAACGTCTGGGGACTTGGGGGTGGACTCCCCTATCTCTGGGGCGGAGGTCGCTGAGGTGGTTAAAAAGCTCCTCAGTGGCCAGGCCCCGGGGGTGGATGAGATACGCCCGGAGTTCCTTAAGGCTCTGGATGCTGTGGGGCTGTCCTGGTTGACACGCATCTGCAGCATCGTGTGGACATCAGGGGTAATGCCTCTGGACTGGCAGACCAGGGTGGTGGTCCCCCTGTTTAAGAAGGGGGACCGGAGGGTGTGCTCCAACTATAGG
>JAODLD010000124.1:12435892-12449474 GCA_026781065.1 Mormyrops boulengeri
GCAGCCGAGTGTGAAGCGGCTGAGATGAGAATCAGCACCTCCAAATCCGAGACCATGGTCCTCAGCCAGAAAAGGGTAGAATGCTCTCTCCGGGTTGGGGAGGGGGTCCTCCCCCAAGTGGAGGAGTTTAAGTATCTCGGGGTCTTGTTCACGAGTGAGGGAAGGATGGAACTGGAGATCGACAGGCGGATTGGTGCGGCGTCAGCAGTGATGCGGGCGCTGCATCAGTCTTCCAAGGTGAAGAAAGAGCTGAGCCAAAAGGCAAAGCTCTCGATTTACCAGTCGATCTACGTTCCTGCCCTCAGCTATGGTCATGAGGTATGGGTAGGGACCAAAAGAACGAGATCTTCTCCGGAGATCTATCTGGATGTATGTCTTTTTAAACTAGAAGCACTCAGTGGGATTAGCTCACCGAGGAAGGCATCATGCTGAAACGCATCTGTGCTGTGATGTTTATTAAACTTCAAGTCTTAAGGCCCAAAGTACACGCTGAAGGGAGTAACTCTGTCTACCTGTAAAGATCTGTCTGAAGCCTTCAAGAGAGTGGTGGAATGTGTATGCAAGCTGACCAATCAGAGCACACTGGGCTCATTGGGGGTGGGGCTTGAAGCTCCAACAGAGCGTTTCAAGTTGCTTGATAAACAAAGTGAACCGAGATGTACAGTATGAGAAAAGTAATGTATTTTTGGAACATTGTAGAACCCAAAAATAAAATTATGAACAGTGACAATTAGCTTAATTGGGCTTCTTTAACACTAATTCATTTAAGAACTGAAATTTGAAATTCCAGTTCATTTTAACAGACTTTTAATTCTGGGAATGTTTTAACTGTTCATGCTCAATGACCACAGCATTTGTCATGGCCCCCCTAGGGTGTGGATCCCTGTAAGTCTTCCTCTTTCTCCCCCTTACAAGTAGCCCCATCTCTGATCCGATGTACCATCATCCTCCTCTTCCACCACCGTTCTTGAGGTCTGACAGATTGCACTTCTTCATCTTGTGCATCTTGTTCTTCTGTGTAAATGTGCCATTGTGTGTTCCAGCTGTTCAAAAAGCCGCACCCGCCCAAGCGAGTGCGCAGCAAAGCCAACGGGGAGCCACCGGGCATGCCCACAGGCCTCAGCACCGCTGCCGACAAGATCTTCTTCCATCACCTGGACAACTTGCGTCCATCACTGGCACCTGTCAAAGGTAAGCTGTTTAAGACTGTAAATGTGCTGTTTTTGATGTGATGTTAAGAAAAAGATACTAGAGCAATGTTCTTCTTTTGTTTTTTGTTTTTTTGGAGGCAGGTTTTTGGAATGACCCCTCAATCAGCTACTGCAGCTAAGAACCACTGCTTATTGGCTGATTGAGAGTTCATCCCAAAATAGCCACACCCACAGCGGCTTTCCATGGATCAGGCTCGCCACACCTGCCCTAGGATCAGTCAAGTTTATCTTAATCAGTGAGAACACACTAAAATAATTCCTCAAGTAATTCATGTCCATTTATAGAGTTTAAAGACCAGTAGTACAGGTGGACATCCAGGAAAGTTGGTCATCAGAGCTAGGAGTGGGCTGGTACTCAGACTCAGTTCTCTTCAGAGTCCTGAGAACATTCTTGCATACTGGCACCTCTCATTACCTACTGGTACTGATAACATGATTACTGGCACCTTTTTTTCCCCCTCACTTCACAAAATGATGGTCGTAGAGCACATAACTTGGCCTCTGGTACAGTGGCAGTGCATGCAGGGATACCCAGTCCTCCAAAAAGCATCTGTCACCAGGCCCTGACAATGCCCCTCTCTGTGTTTCAGAGCTGAAGGAGCCGGTTGGGCAGATCGTGTGCACCGACAAAGGCATCCTCGCGGTGGAGCAGAACAAAGTTTTGGTACCGCCCACTTGGAACAAAACCTTTGCCTGGGGATACGCTGACCTCAGCTGCAGGCTGGCCAACTACGAGTCAGATAAGGTCAGTCCTGCGTACCTATAATGTGTGGCTGGCCCAGCCGGGGCTACATATCAGGATTCACTTACATGACTTCTGGTAACTAACAGCTGTCTGTCTGCCTGCCTGCAGTAGACAATACGGCCAGTCTCATTCGGGAAACACGTTAGACAAAAATTCAATGAAAAATTCAATAATACAGGCAGGCGGCTTGTGCAATCAGACTGCTTTTGTCTCCTTTTAGGTTCACTACTTCTTGTCGTTCACTGCATTATACCAGGCAGTTGTTAATGACAGACATTTTAGGTTTAATAATGATACTGCATTGGTCATTAGGTGTCTTTGTTTTGTTCCTGGAAATTGAATCGCTCCTAAGCATATTCTGTGTCTTCAAACCTGATACCACAGTCTTTTTTTTTTTATTACATATATCCTGTCAGTACCGTATTCATAGTGCTTCTGCCGTCTGGTGTTTAGCCTGGGTTTTATGTTTACGTTTGTAAGGAGCTTATTGCATCATAACGTTTTTTTTTGTCTCATTCTTTCTTTCTTTCTTTCCTTATTTCTTTTTTCCAGGCAGTGGTTGTGTATGAGTGCCTGTCAGAATGGGGTCAGATTTTGTGTGCCATCTGCCCTAACCTAAAGCTGGTCATCACTGGGGGCACCAGCACCGCCATCTGCGTTTGGGAGATGGGCACGTCCAAGGAGAGGGCCAAGATGCTTACTCTCAAACAGGTAAACTGTGCCTGGCTATTTAACACTCGCATCCACCTTTCTATCTACGCATCTCCTGCATATCTGCGTATTCTTCTGTGGAGTGGTAAGGTGGTCTCTCACCTCATCTTTGTTTGTTAGGGGGGGTTTGCACATTTTCCTCATGTCCATACTGAGTTGTTGACTTAATACTCCTATTTCAGTAACTTT
Source organism: Mormyrops boulengeri (assembly GCA_026781065.1). Classification (NCBI taxonomy): domain Eukaryota; kingdom Metazoa; phylum Chordata; class Actinopteri; order Osteoglossiformes; family Mormyridae; genus Mormyrops; species Mormyrops boulengeri. The sequence goes on from JAODLD010000124.1 coordinate 12,438,749, forward strand.
CCAGAATAAAAACTCCTCAGTCCTTCTCGGTGCCACTTGGAGGTGGCACCCATCATGTCTTAATATCATATTCTGCCTCTAGACATCGAATGCTTCCACACCCAATATTTTATGGACCCTGTGTGAGCTTACAGAGCACAGGTTCAGCAGCACAATGATCACTTGTGTACAGTGACTGAATAGTGATGACATGCAATTCAGCTAACTGACTCCAGGAGCGCTGTTGCATCGCACTTCTCGAATTGTGGGTTTCACTGACTCCAACTGGCTCCAGTGTCCAATTTGAATATTCACTGGATATCAGTGGCTTCCCTGCAGCTCATCTGCTTTTTATTTATTTACTGTTTAATCAAATGATGTGCATTTCCTATGAATGTGTAATCAGCACATCAGTTTCCATTCTGGTCCGGCTTTGTTAAGCAACCATGATAAAAATACAATGCAGGAGCTCACCGGTGCCCCCTTCCTGTGCCAACAGGCCCTGCTGGGTCACACAGATGCGGTGACATGCCTGACGGCCTCCTCGGCCTACCACATCATCGTCAGCGGCTCACGCGACCGCACCTGCATCATTTGGGACCTCAACAAGCTGGCCTTCGTCACTCAGTTGCGTGGCCACCGAGCCCCCGTCTCCGCCCTCTGCATCAACGAGCTCACGGTGGGCACCCCCCTGTCCCCCCTCTGTGGTTCAGAGACTGGGCACAAAAAGTGTTTCACTGGACCTCTGGAGTGGTCTGTGGCTTAGTGGCTCAGCGATCACAAGCTCAGCTCAGAGCGGTTGAACTCCCCTTGCTAGCAGAATGATGTCAAAGTTGGGCCCTTCAACATGGCCCTTAACCCCCTTGGCTGCAGGGATTGGCTGGCTCTGCCTTCTCAGTCGTATGTTGCTTAGGATAAAAACACTTGCTAACTAAATGCATTGCAGCTTCAGTCTAATTTACTGTTCAATAGCCCCTTTTACAAAATAATTTCCCCAATATGCCTAACAATATTGTGTGCCTTTACATTATTGATACATAAATCAGCTGACAGGTAGCTTCCTTGAGGACAAAGACACACAGTTTGAAATGTTCATTAATAACATTGCGTGTTGTGGCGTGAGGATATAAGTATGCCTGAGGAAAAGAAACGGCAGTGCCGGAAGAATCAGCAGGTAATTAACGGAAATGACATGAGTCTGAAGTGTTTAAGTTCCATTAAAGTCTGTTTTCTGTCTCACACTTCCTGCTTCCTGGCTCAGTGACCATTTCTGGTGTGTTGGCAGGGCGACATCGTGTCTTGCGCAGGCACCTATATCCACGTGTGGAGCATCAATGGCAGCCCCATTGTGAGCGTGAACACCTTCACCGGGCGCAGCCAGCAGATTCTGTGCTGCTGCGTGTCCGAGATGAACGAGTGGGACACACAGAACGTCATGGTGACCGGCCACTCGGATGGCGTGGTGCGGGTGAGGGCTCTGTCCGCTGAAGCCACACCCCCCCAGCCCTGCTCTTCTCTCTTACTGCTGGTTTCCTGTCTTATATACTGGTGTTGTCAGCATGTGTACCTTTAAATCTGTCGCTGACAGCTTCAGATTTTGGAAGGAAAAAAATTAAACACTTGCTTCCAATAAACTTTAGTCCAAGGGCAGGGAGAAAGCTCATGCCAGAATTGTAGTACTCGAGTGTTTTGTCCCTGCAGACCTGTCTAGCAGACCATATTTATAGGCATCTCCCCCCCCAACCCCCCACAGTTCTGGCGGATGGAGTTCCTGCAGGTGCCAGAGACCCCAGCCCCAGAACCGCTGGAGCCCTCTGACATGTCGGACTGCTGTGGCGAGGACAAGATCGGTATGTCCGCCTGGTGTCCGGCGCAAAATAAGTGTCCCATCCTGAGAGGTCTTTACACCTCTCCCTTTATCCTGTGTCAGACATACTGTAGTCTAAAAGTGAGCTGTTATGCTGCAAGGGAAAGGCAAACCAAAACGAAATGTGGATAAATATGTTTGGTTATGGAAAATAGGGTGGTGTGTGGTTCTGTGAGTTAGGACTCGAATTCTGTAAATCCTACAAATCCTGTAGCCGGGAGAGTGATGTCACCATGGGGCCCTTGAGAAAGGCCCTTAGCACTAATTGTTCCAGACCTGCCAAATGCTCAGCAAGGCTCTGCTGGGATCCCCAAGCCTGTTTCTGTCCAATGGAGAGCAAGGTGGGATAGGCGAAACCCAATTTCCCCACGGGGATGAATCAAGTATCACTATTCTATTCTCACTCTAGTGAGTGTCAGCTTCCCTTAATCAGTCTGTCAGTTCTTCTAATAGCTGTTAAAATTGCTGTTTATATCCAGTTGCTTGGCAGCCGCCTGAGCTGAATTGGGCGACATTGCTGACTGTTTTCAGCGCTTTGTTTTGCCTGGGCATTGTGGTCCCCCGATTCAGGTTCCCCGTGCTGGCGGCGGCCGGTGACGCATGCTCGGCCCTGGCCTGGCAGTGACGCGGCTGACCGAACTCCCGGCTTGAGCCTGGTGCACTTGTCTGTCTGCAGAAGGCGGTGAGGCCCACGAGGATGACAGCAGCGACTCAGACGGCGACGAGCAGAACGGCAGCCGGGAGCCCAAGTCTGGGCCGAGGCAGCCGGGGGCGGCAGCCCGTCCAAAGGGGCCTGCAGGCCGGCTCGGCGCATCGTGGTCAGCCGACAGCGGCTCTGACGACTCGCGGCGCTGGTCCGACACGCTGAGCCTAGATGAGAAGGATGGCTTTGTATTCGTCAACTATTCAGAGGGGCGGACGCGATCCGGCCTGCAGCAGCTCTCCAACCCCCACCCCCACCCACCCCTGGGGCTGCATGGGGGGGTACCACAGCCCCTCCAGCCTTCATCGATGGAGGCTCGTCCCTACAGCCAGCTGCGGCCCGGTAAGCCCAAACACACTAATCGCTAGAACGGGCTCTGCACATTGGCTGGGGATGAATCACAAAGCAGGGTTTCTTGCTTAGCCAGATAACTTGTCGGATTTAAGTAGTGTGCTAAATGTAAGTGAATGAAGATAAAGGGCCTTTAAACTGGGCTGCCTTAAATCCGGCAAGTTATCCAGCTAAGCAATAAATCCTGCTTCGTGATACAAGCTCCTGGTTTACCTGTCTAGTTTACAGCTAGTTTCAGTACATAAACACATACTGACAATTACTTACACTTAAACATCACTTACAATGAAGAAACTGTCTCTTTTTTTGAAAATAAGTTTATCTGCTTGTCTCTGAAATTAATAACCATAATTTATTTAATATATATATATATATATAGAGGGAGAGAGAGAAACCAATCATAAGTAACTAAAAATATGAGCAGAATATGTAACATTAAAATATCACACATGAGCAATGGCCATTAATCAGGTCTGTTTTCGATATTTAATATGCTGGTGCTGTTGTGATGTATTTTTGTTAAATCGCACTGGAGAAGGTGCCAAAGCAGCTGAGTCATCACGCTGTCTCGCGTGCACAGGCTACAGATGGGAGCGTCAGCTGGTCTTCCGCAGCAAGCTCACCATGCACACGGCGTTCGACCGCAAGGACAACGCCCACCCTGCGGAGATCACCGCACTCGCCATCTCCAAGTAAGCCCCGCAAAGGCTGTCAGATCCGCTCTTAAGAGTGGCGTGAGTGGATGTGCAGCTCTGGGGTAATGTCAGTTTATTATGAATCCCAAAGAACTTCAAAACTTCGAGCCTTCAAAATTTAAAAAAAAAAAAAGACTTAAGATTTTATGTTTAGGTCCCATGAATAATCACATATATAAGGGCTACTTCCGTACCGGCATGCAAAAATGAGCCTCTCCAAAAAAATGTGAAGTTTTCTTAATCTTGTCATGGGACATAAAAATAGTCATTCAAACATGGCCCCCGCTGAGATGGCGAAGCCCGGATTTAGGCCTCCACAGAAATTTCCTGCCCAGGCATGACTTGGCCTTTCGTCATACGCTGAGGTAAAATATCATGGGTCAGGTTCTCTGCCTTGGGACCCATCCTGAAAGGATGGCTTCTGCACTCTGCTCCAGGGACCACAGTAAGATCCTGGTGGGCGACGGGCGCGGACGGGTCTTCAGCTGGTCCGTGAGCGACCAGCCGGGCCGTTCAGCCGCGGACCACTGGGTGAAGGACGAGGTGGTGGACAGCTGCTCCGGATGCACCGTGCGCTTCTCCCTGACTGAGCGGCGGCATCACTGCCGCAACTGCGGCCAGCTCTTCTGCCAGAAGTAAGGCAGCCGCTCTCCTTGGCATAAATCCACTGATGCCCTCGTCTGCCACCTTAAACCACGGTGTCTGACTGACATCTTACAGATGTACAGTACTATGCAAAGAAATTTTTAAGCTGTTTATCTGGGCAGGCAGTGTGTATTCACTCCTTCATGCATACATGCAAATGAACAAGACCTTGGTAAAAAGCAGCAAGAATTTCATTTGTTTTTCAAGAAGTTAATGATATTGTACTGGACAGCTAAAAGAACAGGGCACCCCAGCCATTCCTTGTGGTGGTTTAATTTCACTGCCAGCTCACTTAATTAGCTTGATTTGTCAAATAGCTTGAAGTATTGATTAGTCAAACATGGTACTGTATGCTAGTGGTCGCATCAACAAATAATTGGGTACATTGGCTGGTTGCTGCAAATGCTGAGGTGACTTCAGGAGAGGTTTTGAACTGGCTAAGCTGATACACTTTGACAGACATCATAGTTTCACAGCAAGATGAAAGACTTTCCTGGCAGGCTAAGAATTTAGAGCTCTGGGAATGGTATGTTCTCCATCTTTACAGGTGCAGTCGCTTCCAGTCGGAGATCAAACGGTTGAAGATCTCCTCTCCGGTCCGGGTGTGCCAGAACTGTTATTATAATCTTCAGCATGAACGTGGATCTGAAGATGGCTCAAGAAACTAGCTTCCCTGCACTGCACTGTACTGGAACTGACCACGCGCCCAGTAAAGCCACTGACCCAACCCTGACAAAAGAAGATCTCAACCCAAATCAGGAGCCCCTCTCATTTTCCTTTGTACTGTGTAAAATGCTAATTCATGGGGGGAAAGAAGGTCACAAAGATTACGTTTAACTTTCTCTGTGTGGCAGATGATGGGAAAGTTGGGGAAAAAAATCAGAAACTTTTTGGTGGCTTTAGAAATCACCCCTCACCCCCATAATGTTTCTGCTGCTTTTGTTAACATCCCTCTAAACACCATCAAGGAATCACATGCTTTTTAGATTTTAGATAGACAACATGTTTAGGCCTCCCTTAGAAGAGCAATGAAGCTGTTTATATTGTAAATAAATATGATGGCCTTTTTAACTAGAACAAAAAAAAACCCTCTTGAAGACGAGTTTTGCCTACATAGGAACTTAGTATGAAACAGTTCTGGGGATGCAGAGAGTCTGTCTTTAGTCTGTCACAGAAACCAAGTGGAAAAGAAGGGCACTATGAATGTTATTGGAAAAGAGATTGGTTAAATGCAATTTTTTATAAACCATTTTTGTTTACAGTATTTGTTTTTGTTAATATATGTTGCCCATGGTACCGGCATGAAATCACATGCTAACAAAGTCATTCTGATTACAATCATGGATCTTTTTTCGACGTTTGGGATATACTTATTTCTTCTGCAGCTTGCGATGAATTTGCGATCCGATTATCTTCTGAGCTGGTGGTGAAGCTATTCGGAAACATATCAGAAAGTCTTTCTGTATCTGTCCTCAGGTTTCTTTTATACAGAATTACAATGTTACATTTGAGGGCAACAGCCTTATTAGCTGTTCATATTTTAAAATACAAAGTCAAATTTTTATACTATGACAGGGCTAAAATAAAAGAACAAAAAAAATTGGTGAGTGCAGTTGGTAATAATGTACCTGTTGTGGCCTGTCTTTGTGGATGTAGGCAAAGGGATTCTTATTGGTTTTTAATAGATATTTAATTATACATGTAGTATATTTGGTAAAAAGTATGACTCTGTAAGAAAATGTACGTAGAGAAAGAAACTTTTTAGGTGAGGGTAACAAGTTACTGGCTGTAATTCTGTGGATGCTGTTAAGGGGGGGTGCCTCTGATTTTGATTTTAAAACTTGGAGAATGCCCTCGCTCATTTAAATATTTGTTCACAAAAAATATTGCAGCTTCATATATTGACTTGTTTTTTTCCTTACATTTCTCAGTGATTAAAATTCATGTGTATTAAAAGACATTTGAAAGATAATGAAACATAATAACTTGAAGCTAACTGAAGCATGTGTGCCAGTAAAAGGGTGTGTGTTTCCTCTAAGTGTCATGAATTGCTGGTACTGTGGGCAACAAAACTGTTATTTTAAATGCTGCTTTAACAATTAGAAATGTATTTTTTTCCTTCCTCAAATGTTCAGGTCACTTTCACAGACGTTTCGGCTGATGTAGCGCAACTGCAGCCCGTTTCTGATATAGCCTTAGATTAGACATTCTCTCTTATTGTATAGTGTGCAGTCTTATATCATTATTCATGTACTGTATGTATATCTAGCTTACAATTATTACATCAGACTAATTGGATATGCTGCTGATTGGCAGCTTCCAAAACTAGGTGGCAAAAATGATCTGGGCAGTTTTGCACCACTTTGTGTACAAACAAAGGAAAAATCTTATCAGATGTTTCCTTTTAGGCACTATGGTTGAAGGTTGTATTTCTTTACAGAAAAACAAACTGTACAAAGTATTTATGCAATTATATTGATTTTAACATTTTTTATACTATCATTTCAGCAAGTTTTGTTACTTGTTGCATGTCTAATAACACAGCTGACTTTCTGTGTCAGTGCAATGTACATGTTTTATGTTGTTTTCTTTATTTTCTTTTGATTATTTGATTTCCTAAGGCATTAACTAATTACTTATCCCTGAAAAACCTTTTTGTGTACAGTAATGACTACAGGATAGCAGAAAAGTGGAAAGGGGTGAATTTTGTACAAAATGAAAATGGACAGATTAAATCATTTGATTATTTTTGGTGGTCTTGTGCTAGACTACATTACTACAGTATCTAGTGTGCAGTCTGTGATAGCTGAATGTTCATTGTATATTTGTCTTCAGTACAACTACAAAACAAAGAGTAGATTAACCCAAAAGAAATATGTAACTATAATGCAATAGATCTGGTACTTCTTTTTTATTTCAATTAAATTCCTGCTATTTACCACCAGAACTGTTTGTCTGTTTTTTTTTTTTTTTGGAGGGGGGGTGGGATAAAATTTCCTTTTATGAGCAATATTTGTTAAAAAACACCTGCAATATCTTGTATCTGTGTCAAGTGAGACATACGAATTCGCATACAAATTCATTATCAATCCCGGAGGTTATTCTACATAAAATCCATTTGTATTGCGCTATTGGATTTAACACTTTAGTAATAATGTGATTATGCCTTTCAGTTTCAGACCAAACACTGCTGAATCCATGTTTTTATTTTTATGTGTGTGTACACTCTGGTAGACTGCCATCCTGTCCAGCATGTTCACCTGCCTTTGTACCCTATGCTTCCTGATGGAATTCATCAGTATTGCTATTCGAATAAGAACTCATACTATAGTGTGTATGTGCCTTTAGGAAAGGAAATCCCACACTAAACATTTGTACCAATTCGTTCAGTGGTCTTACAAACATGAGAATTCCAGTTTTTTTTTCTTTTCAAATTTGGAAATGTTTGAACTCGTATAAATCAAACTGAGTTGTGTGCTCCCAGTGAAAATGCAACAATCACTACATCATGTATCTGGCGTAAGGCTTTCAGGCTCTCGTGCAAGAAATTTTATGGCAAATCTAAATTTATCCCATTATAAAAGTAAAATTGGCTGCATCAAAAGCATTGGGCTCGTTTGCAAATATGTGAGCAGATGTATTGAATTTAAAATCTCACATCAGTCAGCTGACCAAGAATCAATCAAGAGTCTATGAAGGTAAATACTTAACAGCATTCTTTTAACGCACCTAAAATTAAATCCCCCAGGCAGACCCACGGTCCAGTCCCATCCTCCGGAAATGTCCATCCATCTGCTGCAGCCAGGTATTACATGGGCATACCCTTGGCCTGGTCCAACCGCTTGGGTCCCCAGCATAAGGATCCTGTGAGCCAGATCACCCTCAAGGAAACGTGCCACACGGCCATAGTGTCATAACTGACGTTCCCTCACAATGCAGGTAATGTGCCTCATTCAGGACTCCTCTAGCAACCGCTCATTCGGCACAAAGTTAAACCAGCGGTACCCAAGTATTCTCCGCAAAGACACAGTACCAAAGGAGTCCAGTCTTCATCTCATAAAGCAAGACAGGGAGCATCAGGACTCTAAAGACTTGGACCTTCATCCTCTTGCAAAGATATTGAGAGCGCCACACACCCCTTTCCAGCAACCTCATGACCCGCCATGCTCTTCCAATCCGGCAGCTGACTTCATAAGGAAGAGTCAGCAGAGACATGAATATCGCTGCCAAGGTGGGTAAATCTCTCGACAAGGGTGACATTCTCCCCGCAGACAGATACACTACTGATGGCTGTACCTAAGAAGTCATCAAATGCCTGGATCTTGGTCTTTATCCAGGACACCCGCAATCCCATACACTCAGACTCCTCCCTCAGTCTCTCGAGAGCCCCAGTCAGAGCCTCCGTTGACTCTGCTAAGATCACAGCATCGTCGGCAAAGTCAAGATCAGTAAATCTTTCTTCACCAATGGATGCCCCACAGCTATTGGACCCTACGACCCTGCCCAACACCCAGTCCATACAAGCATTAAACAGAGTAGGAGCAAGAACATACCCCTGGCGAACCCCAGAATCAACTGGGAATAACGCAGAGGTTCTTCCTCCACTCTGCACAGCACTCACTGTACCAGTGTACAGGCCAGCCATGACGTCCAGTAACTTTGGGGGGAAGTTTCAGGATGTCCCACAGGGCAACTCGATCAACTGAATCGAATGCTCTATGAAAATCAACAAAGGCTGCAAAGAACCTCTGCCGATATTTGCTCTTGTGCTTCATGAGAACCCTCAGTGTCAGGATATGGTCAATGGTAGACTTCTTAGGCGCAAAACCAGACTGCTCCAGTCGCTGACAGGCAAGCAAGTGATCACGGATCCTGTTAAGGATGACCCTAGCAAGGACCTTACCCGGCACTGAGAGCAGTGTTATCCCCCTGTAGTTGCCGCAGTCCAGGCGATCATCCTTCCCTTTCCAGATAGTGCCTACAAGTCCCGTTTTCCAGTCAGTTGGGATGACGCCTGACTCCCAAATGGAAGCTTCCAAAGTGAAAGATTGCCTGCAATGCCAGGAGGACAGCCTTACCACCAGCCTGGAGAAGTTCACCCCAGATACCACAGATCCCTGTGGCCTTTCCTACCCCCCAGCTGATTCACCACCTGTGCCACCTCAGTGAGATTGGGTGGTTCACAGCTGATCAGAGGATCAGCTTCAAGAACCATGGACCCAGAGATGTCCAACATCCTAGCTGCAGGGTCAGCTTTAAACAACTGCTCAAAGTAGTTGGAGCCACTTCATCCCCGATCTCCAGACCTATGGGGACTGACACAAACCTCAATTTAGGCCCATTTAAGTGACACTTAAGCCAATCAGCATCAATCCAATCTCAACGTGTTCCTCGGGTCCTGTCTAATCTTTCATACCTTTTTTCATATGTTCATTTGTGGTTATGTAGGATTGAGCAGCTCTCTCTGCAGCTCGATCCTCAACTTCCTGTCAGTCAGGCGCCAGGTGGTCAGACTGGGCAGCATCACCTCATCCTCCGTCACAATGAACACTGGTGCTCCACATGGGTGTGTACTGAGCCCTCTCCTGTACTCACTCTACACCAACGACTGCACAGCCACTAGCAGCTCCAACATCATGGTGAAGTTTGCAGATGACACAACAGTGGTGGGTCTTATCACCAATGGTAATGAGACGGCATATACTGTAGGGAAGAGGTCAGTGCCCTGACACATTGGTGCCAGGAGAACAATCTCACCCTCAATGTTGCAAAGACCAAAGAGCTGATAGTGGACTTCTGGAGATGTAGAGATGCACATACCCCCATCACCATCAACGGCGCTACTGTGGAGAGAGTGAGCAGCTTCTGTTTCCTGGGTGTACATTTAGCGGAGGATCTCACATGGTCAGTTCACACAGCCAAAACAGTGAAGAAGGCGCAGCAGCCCCTCTTCTTTCTCAGGAGATTGAAGAGATTCGGCATGAGCCCCCACATCCTCAGGACCTTCTACCACTGAGCCACTGAGAGTATCCTCACTGGATGCATCACTGCCTGGTACGGCAGTAGCACCGCCTACAACTGCAAAGCTCTGCAGAAAGTGGTGCAGTGTTCTGAAAGGGTAATTGGAGGTGAGCTTCCCTCCCTCCAGGACATCTACAGGAACCGGTGTCTGAGGAAAGCGGGGAGGATCATCAAAGACTCCAGTCAACCGAGTCACAAACTGTTTAAACTACTTCCGTCAGGCAGGAGGTATTGCAGTATCCGGTCCTGAACCAGCAGGCTGAGGGACAGCTTTTTCTATCAGGCCATCAGACTGTTGAACACTGACCACTAGTACTTCATGAACACTTCACTGGCATTTTTTTGACACTTTCACACTTTATGCTCTCTCTCTCTCTCTCTCTCTCTCTATATATATATATATATACAGGTCCTTCTCAAAAAATTAGCATATTGTGATAAAGTTCATTATTTCCTGTAATGTAC